>JAQIWA010000932.1:0-23257 GCA_034693305.1 Eueremaeus valkanovi
GACTTCACTATTGTACCCCCTGTGGATTTGGAGGGGTTTAAGATTCAATTGTTGCAACAGACGTGACTCATACTGTAAGTTGCGTTGAGTATATTTGAAATGTTAGTAATTAATAAAATTAATTAATTCTGTTTTCACCCCTCCCCCTTTATTAATAGGGTTAAATCTGTGGCTTTGAAAGTAGGATTATAAGCAGAGTCTGGAAATCGTATGATCCGAACGTGTCTAGCAGTCTGGTGCCAAAATTAGCCAACACAGGGGAGTTAACACAAGTGATAATTAAATCGGTTGAAATTTTTTGTCTCAAACATTTTTTTGCAAAGACTCCCTTTTGTTGGCTAATTTTGGCACCAGGCTGCTAGACACGTTCGGATCGTTCGTTGCTTATACAGACTCTGCTTATAAGCCTACTTTCAAAGCCAAAATTTAACCCTTTTTGAATAATAGTTTCCAATTTAATCGTGAGATCGGGCGTCCATTGGGGGGGGGGGGAGTGGGTCCATAATTTTTTAGGCGGAGTTAAAAATCCTCAGATTTGGGCGACTTTTTTCCATCTATTTAGCGAATGGTATAAAAAACTAATCGGAAAAGACCATTTATTTGCGAGTCATCAGGGTACTGTATTTTACTGTATAGCTGTCAAAAAGTGCATTGCTAACTAATAAATGGTTCAATTGAGTGAATTTTAATTTTGAAAATTTTATTAAACAGTGTAACCGAAAAGAAACACTGATTTCAAAGAATTCTTTATATTTCTTCAGTTATTAATTAAATATAAGAATAATAATAATAATTATATATTTTAATCAGTTATTCTATGAATATAAGGATAAATGACTTTAATGTTTAGGTTTTATATAAATTTTTGGCGACTTTTTAATAAAATTTGTTTTTGTGATACTCTTCTCATTTGTATGATTAATATCCGACACATTTCTTCTAGTGATCGATTCCCTCTTCGCTCTATTGCCGACAATTCCTTTGGCTTTGGGTTTGACTTTCGATTTAATCAAAGGGTTTTCAATCCCTTTATCGACAACTGTATTAATCTTAGCATTGGTTGCCTTTTGGTTAACTTTCGGCCACTTCTTGACCACCACTTCATTGTCTGCTTTTGTTCTGAATTCAGTCTTTTTGCGTGCCTTTGCTTTCCATAGGAATACCTCACTGTCCACTGGCTTGAGGTCATTCGAGGGCAAGACAATCGTTTGAACATCAGTTGAGGGCAAGTCTTTGACCAGGGATGAATTTGATCCGAACTCTTTCTGATCCATTCTTCTTCTTCTGATAGCCTCACCAATACATGCGCTCAATATAATGACAAATACTATGATTGCAATTATCAACACATAGATCACATATGAAGTTCCCGGGTCTTTCGGACTCAACGATCCTTGTGTTGTATTCACGTTAGGACTCACTGTTGTTTCGTTCGTTGAATTTGATTCACTATTTGTACTCAAATTATCTGCCGAACGGTTTTCATCACAAATAATACGATAACTAAACATAATATCCATTAATATTAGGATTTTGTAAAACATTTCTTCGATTTTATGATTTGATGTCCAGAAAGACTATCCAATGATTATTGATTTGAATTGACTTTTATTTCACAATATGTACGGCTCTTGTAATTAAAGAGCGGATAAAGTGGTATCTCGTGAGGGGTCCTAAAAAATATTTAGATTTCAATTGTTACCCCCGGGTGCAATTGCGGTTTATGCAGACAAACAATTATTAGTTATTGAACTCACTATAAACTTATCTCTTCTGATATCGGAGTTGCTGAAGATGACCATGGTGCAAATGAAGGCCATCACTAGTATACCGATAAATGATCTAGGCGCAACTTCTAGAAGAAAGTATACCAAAATGATTGTCTCCTAACAGACATTGTTTATAATATTGAATAATAGTTTGACCCGAGCACATCTAACAATTAGGCGCATTTCAATGGGTTGACAGTTATGTCTGAAATGTATGCAAAGTTTGCAAAGCATTCAATTCTTGTAATTTTCTTAAACCTCTTAAACCTTCTTAAAAACGAGTCTAAGCGGACATACGGTTTGAAACAATATTTCTTATTTTAAACCATTTTTCAGAAAAAACGAGTTTTTGTGAATATTTTTATAAATCATTTGATATATAATTGTGTCGTTCAATAATTTAGGCAAAAATGCAAATTAAGTCCAGGTATACCTCTATATGCGGACAATCAAGGCCCGGACAGGTCGCTAATGCCTGCAGAGTATATGCAAATGTGTATAAGAAATAATGATTAATACTTTATCACTGATACTGTGATACTGTATTATCAGGTTTAGCCGTTCAGATCAAGTTTGAACACATCTAATATACAGCACATCTGACTGTATATCTGATTGAATGACAAAAGAAAGGCATAACTAATGAGAATCGATGAGAAAGAAGTTCTCATTGACTATACTTTCCTATTGTTTTCATGAGTTGTGCCCTTTATTCCGAGCCTATGCTATGCTCTGTATATTCTAATGAATTAAATTGAATTAAAATAATTATTTTGTGCAGAAAAATACAATTCGTTGACTCAAATAAATTTGAAATTAATCGCAATTATAATCAAAAAGTCAGACATTTATCTTAAATTTGGCTTAAGTTTGGAAAAAGAAAAGAATAAAATAAAAGAGAAAAATAAGTTAAGTTGGACTCAAAAGACTGAAAAGACTGAAAAGTCTAATAAACTTTCAAAGCCTATCACTAGACGTCCACAAACCCTAAAGTGTATTAAACTTTGTTTACGTTATTTGTGTGTCAAAGGCCTCAACAGAGAGTGTGCGCAACAATTGATTGGTTGCATAAGTGATGTCAAACAATACAATACAGGCTTTCCTTAAATGCATTCAATAGAGTGGCGAAAGAGAGCAGTGATTGAGGAAAGGGATTGCAATCGAGTCATATGTTTGTCGTCATTCATGTGAGTCGAAGGTTGGCTTAAGGCCTGAGTTGAGGGGAAGGACTGGCAGTGAGTGTGTGCCTCAGCAGTGCCTCAACTGTTCGTCAGTCTCTGTGTGTGCATAGAGTGTACGAATGCCTCTCTCTGTGCGTCTGAATGGCCGACGCCTTACGTCTAACGCCTATCATAAGTGACAATGACTTGTAGTCGACATAAAGAAAGCCAATAATCCGAGTGTAGTATCGCTGCCATCGTTGCCATCGCTGACCAATCGACACAATGAAGACAATGAGGACCTGTCGGGTGCCGTCCGAGTGCTAGAGCAGAGTCCGAGTGATGGCAGTGGTCGGCCCGACGTGTCGGTCGTCAGGCGCTGCGGTGCAGGCCATGAGTGGAGTGCAGACCACAAACAATAGACATTCTTCGCATCACTTGATTAGTTCCCATTCCTCCCATTCGACGCACTCTTCGCACAACTCGTCCGTCGGCTCAGTCCAGACCCAACACAACGCTATCTTAGCGGCCGCTCAACCATTCTATTCAACCAACAGTGCGATCAATGTCCAGGACATCCAACCGGACCGACCCATCGGTTACGGAGCCTTCGGAGTCGTCTGGTCTGTACTCGCATTCACTTTACTATTACTTATATTTAGTTTTAATTCGTCTTAACATCAAATCTATTGTCTCTGAAACCGATTGAGTCTAACAGTGCTATCAGTCGGTGCTCTCCATAGACTCCAATACTTGAATAGCGAGTGTAGTGTTTGAGTGCATCTAAACTGCAAACCAATGCAAACCAATGCAAACACAACACAAGTGAACAGAACTGAACACAACTTCGAGTCTTTGTTTGATTCCCTCAGAGTCTGACTGACTCTGACTCCACTCAAGTCTATTGCCTTTAATGAACTTCATATCCGATCTCAGCTCTCAATACTCTACTACAGTATCAATGCTATCATTACTCAACTATAGCTTTGTCTCATTTTTTCCATACATTTCCCATTAGTTTCTCATTTATTCTTATCTTTTAATCAAAATTAGAAATTCTTTAAATCGATATTAAATTCATTTAAATATTATTTCAAACTTTGGATTCATTTTCAACAAAAGTATTGATTATTTTCTCTATTATTCCAACCAATGCTTACATACACTACAGTAAGACTTGATTTTTGTTTGATTTGATTGCAATACTCAATACTCAATACTCGACTGATTGATCTCTGCCATCGATGGCACTGTCTGTTTGTCTGTTCTGGTTCTGATGCCAAGCATTGCATTGGATTGCATACCAATCCAATCACACATCCATTGCAATCACAATTTGAGGCAATAATAGGCAAATCGTGTCCTCCTTTCGAGTCATACTAATGAATGATCTAATTATTAATTCAATTATTTCTAAGTTTTTAGCTTTGATTCCAAACTCTCTTTAAATAATTGAGATTTTGCTTAGTTTTCAGACATTAATTGAATCTCTAATTACGTTAATGTGATTTCGGAGCTCAACCGCATTGTCTGCCTTAAGCCGCCGAAGAGTTTGTTGGAAAACAGATTTCTTTTGTTTTGTCGGAAAAACATATTTAAATTTTGGTTTAAATCTCTCTTTCCTTACATTTGGTTCAGTTCTCTCAGTCTTGTTGTGGTTCTGCAGTCAAATCAGCAAAACTTTTGGCATTGCTTTGAAAAGAACCCAAAACTGACTGTTGAGCCCAAAGTGCATGAAAATGAATCGACAAGTAGTCGAAGGAACAGTCAGTCGAAGGAACAACACCTGCTTCTCAACATTACAGGCCTTAGCTTTGCTCTGCACTGCACTAGTAGACTGACTGGGCTTAAGTCTGTGCCCAAAACTTTTTGTTCAGATCTATAAGTTAGGGTCCAAACTGGTGGACATTCTTCAGGCAGTTGAGGGCAGTCTTTAAGGCCTGTGCAGGAAATGATGGAAATGCCTGCGCTCTGCACAACAATGCCTGTAATGAATCGTTTCTTAGCTCTGAAACGGATAATAATTATTGCTTTTCGGCAAAGATTTTCGTTATTTATGCAAAATATCGAGTTTTTGGCGATTCTTATAATTCTTTTTATTATATGTCTGTCTCAGCCCTATTCGCACCGAAACAACTGATCCGAACAAAGAGTCTTTTATACGAGGTTTCACTCAAAATGTTTAGCACTTTATTCTGATTCCTATTTAGTAGTATTAATATTCGGGTCGTATGAAAAAAATCTGAATTCAAAATTAGTTTAAGATTTATTTGCAAATTAGAGTCAATTTTTCCATAAAATGGAAAATTAGTGGAAATTTTCAAAATATTATCGATTGAATCGATTGAAAAGCAGTGGAATTTCAAATCAATTGCAGCTTTGAATTGAATTCAAAAAAGTCTGACAAACAGTATATTTAAAGCTAACGATGTCTTTAATTGTCGTCAGTTTTATTTTGAGTTGATTTTGCATTTAATTATCAAAAGTCTGATTATTTTTAATTTCAATTCTTTGGGCAATAATTAGATTGAAAAACAATTTTATTCAAAAAAGTTAGTATTTTAAAGAAAAATGAGTTAACTGTGTCTTAAATGTCTGATTAAACCTATATAACCAAAAGTATTCACTCCTTAATAATTGAGTGCTCTCTAAGCAGAATCCAAGTCGTCCTCATTTGCTAACTATAATTAAATGTCGATAATTAGAAAATAGAGGCTTTGAGTGAAGAACTAATTAATATTTGCATTGATTTCAGCGTATATTCAATTCAATTGCAGACTCGACTCCACTCTTCTGTTTCCGATTTGAAAACCTATTCTAAAGTCAATCGACTCATAAAATATATGTAATTAATACGCGATTAGTCTCAGTCTCGGAGTTTGAATCATATTATACTGAATACGAAATGATATGATTTTCTCATTCCATATGACTTACATAAATGGTCTAAAATATCGTCTCATTCAGCAAATTCTCATTCATTTGTCAATTCGAGTCTTTTGTATTGTATTTCCGATAAATATATAATTATTTTCTAAAAAGCGATAAAATTATAATTAAATTAATGTTTTTTTTGAAGGCATGAGAAAATGATGTGGATTGACATGATTCGGTCATATCATAACTACAGTATTAATATTTATTTATACAGTATTTCTATAAATAGCATTTATGGATCTGGAATTGAGGATTTTGATTGTGCCTAGTAGAAAGATCTCAAAAAATGAATAGGAGTTACAATTTAAACCAGGTTCCTATCTATTAAGGTTTTCAAGATATTCAATGCCGAAATTTGAACTTACATTGAAAATAGGGCCAAAAGTTAGATATTCAAGCTTCAATTTAACCCCCGCCCCTGAACCGAATCAGGTTGAAATTTTTATGGCAATATCAGCTTAACATAAGGATAATATTAAGTCGGATACCAAGTTGACTTCAAGAGATTTTCCGACAAAATCATTATATCTCTTATATATTGAGGCGACCAGTCTAATATATGGGTGCCTTACGGTCGATGGTTGGATCACATGGTATGAATAAGGACAATTGTCATTACAAACGAGTATACATTTCAATATTAACAGAGCATTAACAGCAATGCTAATGAAAATTTTAAATTATTGAAAAATTGAACTTTAAAATTGTTTTTAAAATGTACAATTGTCGGCGAACAGACAGATTCTCAAGAACATAATCGTACTGACTTGATACGATTGAATCGACTTGATAGATATTCGAGTACAACTATAATTCGGAGACAAATAATCCAAATATTATTTTAGGTTAATTACCTTAAAATTAACCGCATTTGATTCGATAGTTCTTCCAATGAAATCTGTTTATGTTGAAATGTATACTCGTTTGTAATGACAATTGTCCTTATTCATCCCATGTGATCCAGCCATCGACCGTAAGGCAACCCATATATTAGACTGGTTGCCTCAATATATAAGAGATATAATGATTTTGTCGGAAAATCTCTTGAAGTCAACTTGGTATCCGGCTTAATATTATCCTTATATTAAGCTGATATTGCCATAAAAATTTCAGCCTGATTCGGTTCAGGGGCGGGGGTTAAATTGAAACTTGAATATCTAACTTTTGGCCATATTTTCAATGTAAGTCCAAATTTCGGCATTGAATATCTCGAAAATCTTAATAGATAGGAACCTGGTTTAAATTGTAACTCCTATTAATTTTTTGAGATCCTTCTACTAGGCACAATCAAAATCCTCAATTCCAGATCCATAAATGCTATTTGAGTCAATATGAGAAACGTTGATATTTTATAATTTTTTGTACAGATATTGAGTCGAATGTAAAGCTTTATATTTATTGATAATATAATTAGTAATTACTGTTCATATCCTTTACTACAGTTTATATAAATCACTACAAAAATTGTGCAAAAACCCAGAATTTATTTATCTAACAAACAATTTATTAATATTTCATACTTTTTGACAGTAATTAGTAATTACTATATCAATGAGTTTTCAATATTTTCTATTTGAGTCTAACTATTATTTTTGCATTAATTTTCAACTTATTTCGAGTATTTGTCTGATCGTAGCCTTTGTTAGATTTGTTGATAATTTATTATTAAGTTTATAGATATTTAATAATTATTTTTGCTTTTGTTAATAATCTTTCGATTTATAGGTAAACTCAAGCAAAACAATATTCAGTTCCGTTAAGCCGTTTTCAGTTTATTTCAATATTTCGTTCGTCTAATAACTTATTCAATTGTTTTTTGCGAATATATGGGTCACTGATTAGTGCCATAAAATGTTTTAATTTCCAGTTGCAGTAAAACATTGATAAAATTATATTTATTCAAAATATAGTTATTTTTTCGAATAATAATTTATATTTTATTGATTTTAACTGAGATTTCAGTAATAGATAGCAATTTCTAGATTTAAAATAAGTCAAACATTGTTTTAGTTTTAATTTAAGTCATTGGATGTTCAAAATATATCCCAATATATTCTGTTCGTATAGTTTGAAAACTAGGTTTGCTTTTATAGGCTTATCATATGTTTGTCCACTTAGTCTTCATTTCAATCGTTTCTCTTCTCTATCGAATCAATTGTGTATTTAATATCAAAATATTGAGTATTAACCACAAAATCGTCGCTCAATTAAAGCTTTAGATTAGAACTCGAAAGCAATACAATTAAAGTATGGCAGCGCTCGACGTATGGGCTGTTCTACTAACCCGTATTGCCTCCGATTGAGGTTAGGAAACACCACTCTTTCAGGACTGGTATTCGCTATATATCGCAATAGAGAGCTCTATATTCCAAAACTTGAATGCCTTTTAAGCACTCGATTAATGAAATATTAATTTCAAATTTGTCTAAACATATAAAACGCCTTTTTCTACTTCAGGTCAGTAACGGATCCGCGCGATGGCAAACGAGTTGCGCTGAAGAAGATGCCGAATGTCTTCCAGAACCTGGTGTCGAGCAAACGGGTCTACAGAGAGATCAAAATGCTTTGCTTTTTCAAACACGAAAACGTAATATTACTTAACATAATAGTGCTCTTTAGCTCTGCTAACAATGTACTATATGATCCCTGACCACTGACCATAGGTTCTGTCGGCGCTGGACATTCTACAGCCGCCACACATCGACTTCTTCCAAGAAATGTATGCATTTGTATGAACGCATAAAACTATGAATTCATTACTAATTATTGTCTCCATATTTTTGGCCAGTTATGTGATAACTGAGTTAATGCAAAGCGATTTACATAAGATAATTGTGTCGTCTCAGCCGTTGACCTCAGACCACGTGAAGGTATTTCTCTATCAGATCCTAAGAGGACTCAAATATCTTCATTCGGCGCGAATACTGCACAGAGACATAAAACCGGGGAATCTGTTGGTTAACAGTAATTGTTTGCTCAAGGTTTGTATGAATACCTGTCCTTACGTGTAAACCCTTTCTGTAGATAGTCTTTCGAAACCTACTCTAATCTTATGTTCAATAGATCTGTGATTTCGGGTTAGCGCGAGTCGACGAAACCGACGCTTCAAAGCTAATGACACAGGAAGTGGTCACTCAGTATTACAGAGCGCCCGAACTTTTGATGGGTGCTCGACATTACACCTCATCGATCGATATTTGGTCCGTCGGCTGTATATTTGCAGAGCTGTTGGGCCGAAGAATACTATTCCAGGCGCAGACACCTATACAACAGGTATTAATCATTTGATCCGCTCTTTCGGTTCGACTTGTATTCAGTTTTTTGTCGTTCAGTTGGAACTCATAACTGAACTGCTCGGGACTCCTGAGCCCGAAGACACCCGATATGCGTGTGAAGGCGCCCGAATCCACATCCAGCGAAGGCCCTGTAAGTCACCCTCTTTGGGTTCGCTGTATAACCTATCGCCTCAGGCAAACCACGAGGCCGTTCACCTCTTGTGCCAGATGTTGGTCTTCAATCCCGTGAGTTATTCGGCAATCGATTTGTGTCTGAATTGTATTTTAATTGAATTAATGTTGGATTTAAAGGACAAACGAATTAATTGCACGAATGCTTTGAGTCATCCGTACTTAGAAGAGGGACGACTCCGATACCACTCGTGTATGTGTCGATGTTGTCACTCCGTAGGTTCGAGTCGGCGCTATGTATCAGATTTAGAGCCTTTGGCTCAATCGACCTTTGATTACAGCTTTGAAAAGGATTTGTCGTCCGTTCATACGGTCAAAGGTCTGTTCCTATACTCGAGTCTAATATTACTTTTAGATTGACTTTCAATGAAACCCAATATTAATTAGACTTTGTTTGACAAACAGAACGATTGCATAAATCAATACTCGAGAAGTGCTCTATTTCTAATCGGGTGCCGCTTTGTATTAATCCCCATTCGGCGGCCTTCAAGAGCTTCGCGAGGTTTGTATCCTTTCCTTCGTTTCCCTTTGAGTCGATTTGTTTTGATTTCACTCTTTTTCCTAAACTATTATAAAAACATTTGAATAACTTTTGTTTGGTTTGTGCTTTGGTTTCAGTTCAACCGTTGCCCACCCGTCAGAACTACCGCCTTCTCCTCATTGCTGGGAATGACTATTATTTGAATAGAAATTAAAACAATTAGTTATAAGCGAACGGCAGCTGCAATCCGATCGATCATTTGTCGACTACATATCGAAGCCTTTTCTTCAATTTGTGGTTCAATTCAATTAATTTTGTTTTATATTTATTTGAAAGCAAACCAATCGAGTGATTGCAGCACTTAATCACTTAATTTAATTATTATTTTTGAACTTAAGATAAGATCGAAAACAAATGTGTTTTATATAACTATTTGCATAATTGCAATGAATTAGCGAATAATGAAAATCCTATGGATTCTAATTAGTTGTATATAGTTTTACCTCTCAATCAAGTGATCAATCGATTAGGTATTTAAGTATTCCTAACAAATAATCGCTTTTTTTTTACTTTAAGTTAAAACAATTTAAAGCTATTTATTCACACAATTAGTTAATTTAAATGCCATTCAGAATGTGAACTATGTTTTGAATGACAGCTCATCTGATCTCTCATTTAATGTCTGCAAAGAATCGCTTCAATTATTGCCATCGATTGCAGTGTTATCTGAGTTGACATTCAGTTGATTTGGTTTTAATTTTATTTATAATAAGTGTTGCCATAAAAGTGACGAAAGTTTTCCAAAGATTTTTCTGTTTAGTCAAGGATTGAGTAGTAGTTTAATGGAATTCGCTATCGATATGTGCCTCAAATCAACAGATAATCATTATCTGTACGACTCATCTCTCTATTAGCCGACATACCAGACCTCTAACGATATTGCAATCATATGCATAGATCTCTGATTACAAATAGTCATTCATTACTAGCCATCAAAACAACTCATTTCATCTCAACTCAACTCGAAGTCCATAACTAATAACACAATAATTTTGGCTCATTTTATAATTGAAACTCATTTCTAATGTCTTTTGAAAAAATCATTGTATAATAGCTGTCATAACTCTAATCAATTGTTAGCATCACATCTGTAACCACTTGTCTGTTCCTGTTCTGTCTTATCCCTCAACAGCAGACGAGTGGACAACAAATTAGTTAATGAATTGTTTTTATCTTTTTTTCCTTTAAAACGACAAAAATAGCGGAAAAGCACTTATACTGTGCCTCACAATTCTGTCCATATTATCGATAACTGATTTTTAGCCACTTTTACATTCGGATTATACTATCGGAAAGTGTATTCCTCTAACTGTACTAAACTTAGCGCTAAAACAATGTTTTCTTAATGTAATTAACTTATTGTAAAATACGATGAAATGAGTATTAAGTCGATAGACTGGTACAGAAGCTCTCGGGCGACAACAAGCTCTACCACTGCCACAAGACTTGATTATTGATGTGTTCTATTGATTTGTAAGCTTTATCTGAAGCTTAGCATTGGTTTTGATTATTTATATCTTTCAATGGGATTAGTGTTTGTTTGGGTGTGTATTGTAACGAAACAATGGGTTTATTGTCTTACCGTAAGATTGGATCAAATTTACAATTAATAGATTTTCCACTAATAATGATATTTTTCATCCAAACATTTGCTCATTCATTCAATCCATTCAATTGTATTGTATTTCACTTTTTTACTATAAAAGTCCAAAACATTTAAAACAAATCGATTCGTATTTTCTTTATTTATTAATATTTAATTCAATCCATGATTTGGTTCTAAAACAACATAACATTCATATGACTCGCATATGCGCTAACCTTACAGTACAGTACGTATTGCCTATAATTCACTTATTGGCGAACGACTCGCCCTTTTTGATGCTGTTCTGCAACTCTTTTATCGACTCTTTGACCAAACTCTGTTCGAAATCCGAGAGCTTTCCTAATCCGAGGTTTTTCTCGATTCCGTTCTTTCCCAACACTATAGGAGTCGCGAAATAAGTCGCTTCCGTAACGTCTGAGCGAACGAAAGCACATTCAATGACTTCCTTTCCGTTAATCGCTTCTAAAAGCTGTCAAACAGTAATCAAATCAATTGAATGGAAGCACTTGTAGTCGAGTGCATAGATTGAGTTCCAATCCCTTACCGACACAGCAAAGCGCGCGCCCGCGAACGCCATCGACAGTGTGGCCGAACCGGTGCCGGCCTTAGCCTTAACCACTTCAGTGCCGGCGTCTTGTATTCGTTTGGTCAGAGCGTCGAGTTTGTCGTTCGGGAAGGAAACGGCAGGACTGCACCGGGAGATCAATGGAATTATAGTGATTCCCGCGTGACCTCCAATGACAGGAACGGTCACTTGTGACGGGTCTAGTCCTTTGGCCTCAGCGACGAAGGTGTTGGCGCGAACCACATCCAGAGTCGTCACTCCGAAGATGCGTTTGGGGTCTAAGACTCCGTTCCTCTTAAAGACTTCGGAAGCGATCGGAACCGTAGAGTTGACGGGATTGGAGATGATGGCGATCATGGCTTGGGGGCAGTACTTGGCCGCCGCGTCCGCCAAATCGCGTACTATCGACGCGTTTGTGTTGAAGAGGTCGTCCCGAGTCATACCCGGCTTTCGGGGAACTCCGGCCGGAATCACAACCACTTGAGAGCCTTCCAGAGCCGACTTGAGCTGTTCGGGGCCGACATATCCGGTCACTCGCGCTCTCGTATTGATGTGACTCAGATCGGCGGCCACTCCGAGGGTGTGTGCGATGTCGTAGAGACTCAGGTCAGACACCAGTGGACTATGTTTTAGCAGTAGTGACAACGGCTGACCTATACCTCCCGATGCGCCCAAAACAGCGACTTTCGAGTGAACCTGATTTGCAATAAAATAGATTCGTTTGAAACCAAATGTGATTTCAATTATTGGCAATCATTTGAATGCATTGAAAGTCATTTGTAATAGAAATCCAAATTCAATGTCAATCAGAAGTAATTCATTTCAAACCTCTTTAGTTGTACTGAAATTACGCGAACTTTTTAGACCTATTTGTGACAAACGCTTCACTGAATTGCTTAACATTTTGTAATCGATTTAAAGATTTTATTAAATAATTAATTAATTAATGGATTTCAATGAGTTTGGCCGACACTCGGGCTTATCGATCGATACGTGATGTGAAGGTCAGTGACAGTCATCCTGGAGAGGGCGCACACTATGTCCTCTCATCTATTGATTTGTATTATTCATAAATAACGTCTATTCGACTGCAAGGAAGGCATTGATCGGACACTCACTGAATGCCAACTTTGAATGTATTGATCAAAAAGGGGCTAAAAATCGACATTAAATGAAAACATTTTTAATTATATCTAATATTGTTTTGAATTAAATTAAAACAATTTTCTGTCAAAATATTTACGCATTTTTTTGATTGAATTTGCATTAAATTGAATCCAAATTTGATTTGATTTTAGATATAAAGAGAGAAATGGAGACAAAAAAGTGAGTAAAGAGTTATTAAGTCTTAATTGGATTGATTTGAGTGATAATAATGTCAATGCATTTGATTTGTGGGACCGATAGGTACGGACTCATCCATTTGTCCAAACAGAGCAAAGCATTGAATACGACATTAAAGAAGAATATATTTGAAAGCGATTCCGATTCCGACGATTCGCAGGTATTCTATGCCTTCTATGCCTTCTATGCCTTCCCTGAACTGAAACTCATTTTCTTTAACATTGAATTGAATTGTATTTAAACCGATTCGAAGACCGACTCCAATGCAAAGCGTGTGAACACAAGTACTGGTATTCGCAGACAAACCCAAATAGACATAAGCCGTGCGCTGACTGACGACCCGAATGTCTACGAATACGACGCTATTTATGACGAAATGAAGTCCAAAAAGGAATCGATTGATACAAACGATTCGGAAGAGAAGGAACCGAAGGATCGGAACCAAAACAAACCCAAATATATCAACAGTTTATTGAAGTTTTCAGAGAATCGGAAGAAAGAAAACGAACGAAGAATTGAAAGAAAAATACAGAAAGAGAGGGAAATGGAGGGCAATATGTTTGAAGACAAGGATCAGTTCGTCACCAATGCATACAAAGAGAAACTCAAGGAATTGCGCGAAGCGGACGAACGGGAGAGGAGGGAAGAACAGGTCGAGGGTATGTCCCAATCGCACAACTATTTCAGATTTTGAATATAATAACAATTTTTGTTTCATTTGTTTTATTGGACTCTTTGGCAGAACTACTGGATGTGAAGAAACAGAAAGATTTGTCCGGTTTTTACAGACATTTACTCAATAATGACATGAATTCACAACCAATTGATTCAACGCCTGAACCGATAGAAAAGCCGAAAGAAATTCAAAAAACGGCTTCAAAACCAAAAACGAGTCGACAGTTCAGAAAAAGAAGAAGTTCTTCAGAAGAATCTTCAGAAGAAACGACAATCAAAGAGCAAATTATGAAGAAATCTGACGAAAGAATTGAAACGAAATTGGATTCAAATAAACAAAATTCAGTCAAAGAAGTCGAGAGCTCTGAGAGTGAAGACAACCAATCGATTGATGAAAACGATTTACAATCAAAACAAACGAATGAAAAGATCGAAACAAATGTTGAAAAAGAAAATACGACTAAAGAAGAGACGATTAAAAAACCAAAACTCGATAAAAGAGAGCTCTTATTGAAGATCTTTACCAAAAGAACTGTCGGAGAGGTCTATAGTGCGGCACAAATGAGGTATTTTGAGAGAAAAGATAAATATATTCTTTAAATAAATATTTATTAGTTTTTAAAATCAATTCTCAACTGAAATAAAAACAATTTTTTTTTGTAAAAAATGATTAAAAGTTTTTTAAAATTGTTTTCCGAATCCAACGGAAAAACTGTTTTGACTCAAAGATCCCAAAAATTCACTGAAAATTAGAATAAAATTAATTGTTTTGAATATTCGGCACAACTTTTATCCCAATATTTACCCCAAGTCTTCATTGGCTTCAAGTCTTTTAGAAGTTTTGGACTGATTTTCAGCCAAATTAATGCCTGAGTTGTCCATCATTTTCGATATCTTCTCTAACTCTCGATCCAGAGGTGAACTGATGTTCGAAAAACTCTTCGAATTATTGGTTAAAATATTTGCATTTTCTGGTGCTTTGGCTTCAATTGTCGCACAATTTTTGTTAGAATTTTGGGTCAAATTATAACTTTTGATAAACTCCTTCACGACTTCGAATGTGACCAAAGAATATCCGAATTCATTATTTTGGGGTAAATTCCAACTAAACGTCTGAATGAAATTGATTTCACTTTCGAATCGTTTTGGTTTGACTGCAGTTAAGACACAAATAACGGTTGCGATCAAGTCGTCGGACATAATACAAATGGTATCACTCTTTGCACCCAAAGGAAAGTACTTGTTCTCAACGGATCGGGTCATCTGTTCGCTCACCAAATCCAATGTCTTGCGCAGACAATACAACTTCTCGAGAGGTGTTCTCTTCTGTTCCAATTGCGACAACTCTTTGGTTATAATTGAGTTGATTTCAAACGATTCGAAAGCCTTTTGAGCCCCGAATTCAACCGGATTTATGTCTTTTGATTCGTATAACTCAACGAATTTCTGGTGAAGTAATTGGTCTTCTCTTTGGAAACATTTGTTAATCGCGACCAACAGTTTCGGATGAGTTAATCCAATTACGTAACTATCGGTTCGAAAATATATTCGATTCAAAACCAAAGTCTATTCAAATATACAGTGAATCCAAAACAAACAGACCTTTCGATCGCAGACTCCAAATAGTATTCGTTTGCAGCCATTTCTGGCAGAGATGACAGACCACTGAAACACTAATCAATTGAATTAACTTTAATTCAAATCAATTCAATTGTAAACAAAATTCTAATAAATACTTGAATTCCCCAATCGATGACCGCTTTTATGCGCTCAGAGGCGTCACTGATATAATTGGGTAAAACAATGTAAGTCGACATCAGTTTATCGACTTTTGCTTTCAATAAATCCGTGAAATGTTCCGAAACTTTGCGCAAAAATTTTTGACAACTGTTTGGCCGAACAGACCATAAGTTTTGAAATATATTTAATGAATGAATGATTGAATGACTCACTCGTCGAACGAAATCAAAGTATTGTTTTGTGAAACAGAATTATTGGAGTCATAATTGAGTTGTCTATTACTCGAATGGATGAGCGGTTGTTCGCAGACGAGTATTCGGTATTCGCTGTTTCGCTATTCGTTTGGATATTGAGTTTGCGATTAATTTGCGATTAGTTTCGCATAAAAGCAATGATTGTATGAATACTCACACAATTGTAAGCAATTTCTTCGCTTAATATTCTAATCGTTTCGTAATTCTTGTCACCAAAGCCTGAAACCAATCAAAAGTATTAAATGGTTGAACACTTGTCTGCACTCCTGTCCCACCTCTGGTCACTCTAAGCAACTGTCCGTCAATTTCCACATCAAAGTTATGTTTATTATTGGCGGCAACGAAATGACTGCACAAGTAGTAAAACAGTTATAATTAGTATTGTTTGGCCTCTAATCGGAACAGACATCAGAGAGGAGTGGACTCCGACTCACGACTTGAGAAGAGGCGACGCTTTAAGTATATGAGCGCTAATGAACTTATCGTTAATCGTATGGCAATCGTAGCCATCATTAATGGGAACACAGATTATATGGCACTTATCGGTCGCCTCGTTATACCTCTTCCTGTATGTGCTCTTAAGGACAAACCATAAACAGTTCAACAGTTGGTCCACAAATCGATGGACAAGCAGTCAGTCTATACTTACGAGAAGTGCGTTATAGAAGACATTCTTCTCGAGTGAATACATCGATCGATATATTATACGAAATGGTTATAACATTCGCACAAATATTATCCACAAATCTGTTATCGATTGGATGGACAGAACTGACACTTCATTTGGATTTTAATCTTTAAAAACCATTTGTTTACACATCTCTGCTCTGCTCTGTGTTTACGTCACTTCAGTTTACCTGTTCTTGTGTTTGCATTAGAGTTGCAAACATTCACTCAGTTTTAGATTTAGTGAATAATGAAAGCAAAATATGAGGTAAAGTGTATTAAAAGTTTATACTCTATGTGAGGGAATGTAAGCATAATTGTACCTAGTGCTATGCTCCTTGTCCAATATATGCTCTTCTACTGTACAGTATCTGTCAATTTGAAAATTAATTATTTAGTTTTGAAAGAAATAAAATGAAATGCTTTACAACTCTATTGTCGACACCTTTATTGAAGTGATTGAATAGAGATGTGAACTGAGACTCACGTATGACTCACTCTGACTGTTAAACTGACGATTAGTTTTGAAACTTTAAAATATGTTTTCGTTTAAATTGGTTTTAGTTCTGTTCAGTCCTTTAGTTGTCTTGTATTTAGTTTTGAGGCTATATTTGCGAATCAGATCCGCTGTCTATCGACGAGAGAATGGTTTGAGAGATGACATCAAAATCATAGCATTTTTCCACCCGTTCTGCAACTCTGGCGGTGGAGGCGAACGAGTTCTTTGGGTCGCTCTCAGAGCTCTTCAGCACAAGTATCCGGACTGTCATTACGTCGTATATACGGGTCAGTCATCAGACGACTAAAGACTAAATCAATTGAATTGTTTTTCTTATGTTTTGATTGCAATTATAGGCGATATTGAGTCCAAACCCGAAGACATTGTATCCAAAGTGAAGACCAGTTTTCAAATCGATTTAAACTTTTCGATTAGTTTTGTTTACTTAAGGAAAAGGCATTACATTAGCCCTGAATTGTACCCCTATTTCACACTATTGGGCCAAAGCATTGGCTCTATAGGACTGGCCTTCGAAGCCGTCCACAAATGCGTTCCCAACGTCTTCATCGATAGTATGGGTTTTGCCTTCACTTTCCCGGTATTCAAGTATTTGGCCAATTGTCGAGTCGGCGCTTACGTACACTTCCCGACCATCAGCACAGATATGTTGGATATGGTGTCCAAAACAGTGACCACTTATAACAACAGACCAGTCATTAGCAATAGTCGAGTCCTCACGAGAGCTAAACTCTTGTATTACAAAGTGTTCGCATATTTCTATGGACTGATCGGTCGAACGGCGGACACAGTTATGGTTAACTCGAGTTGGACTCAGAGACACATTGAGCACATATGGAAGCGAAAGGTGCGGGTCGTATACCCGCCCTGTAATACAGATGACTTGAAACGGCTTTCTCTGCAAAACAAAAATGATTTGCAAATCGTATCCATTGGTCAGATCAGACCCGAAAAGAACCACAGATTACAAGTGATTGCATTCAAAGCACTTCTCGATCGGCTCTCCAGTAATGGCTTTGACTCCGAATCGGCAAAACTGGTTATAATCGGCAGCTGTCGGGACAGAGAGGACGAGAAGAGAGTAAACGATTTGAAAGAACTTTGTATTGAATTGAAAGTCGAAAATAGAGTCGACTTTCGGCTAAACATATCGTACGACGAATTGAAGCGTTCAATACAGGAGTCGAGTATTGGTTTGCATACTATGGTTAACGAACACTTCGGTATCGGTGTTGTCGAGTGTTTGGCCGCCGGACTCATCACTGTTGCGCACGACTCGGGCGGACCCAAACTGGATATTATAATTCCCGGCGAAACCGGGTTTTTAGCCACGGATTCGGAAAGTTTTGCAGAAATTCTGCACAAAATCATAGGTTTGGATACGAATGAGTTGAATGAGATTCGAGAGAATTCGCGCAAAAGTGTCGATAAATTTTCGGAACAAGAGTTCGAAAAATTGTTTTTAGAATCCATTGAATCGATTGTATGAATAAATGTTTTCTTATTTATTAAAGAAATTTATAATTTATTAAACGTTTTATTGGTTTTAATGATAAAAAGTTACTCAACCGGCACAACCGCCTCATATGTCTTCCGTCGCCCATATCTTTTAGGTCTCGTTCTCCGACTCTTGTTCTGCATTCTTGTCGGAGCAGATCATGTCTTCATTGGTATCACATGTATTGCAATGAAATAAAAATGAAAAACATTTTCAATAATTGTTGCGACAATTGATTCATAGATTTGGACGAAATGATTGATTGGAAGGAAAAACAATTTATAATTAAATAGAATTTTGAAGTAATTTATTGATAGAAATGAATGAATGAATGAATGACTGAATTGACTGAAACTACTGAAAGACATGACAATCGCGTTTGAGCTCAACTAATGGGCGTCTGATTGGAAAGCAATTGCCGTTACTTTGATTCGATAGTTGAAACCATTTGTCCCGAAATATGTGTTCAATACTATCGCGAAGTCTATGACTCGGATTAAGAAATCGTTTGAGAATTGCTATGAATTCAGTGCTCTTCTCATCCAAAGGAACGTTCGGTAGGTTTTGGTAGATCTGATCCAAACTCTCATCAAAGAAGCGAATCCTCTGTTCCACTGACCGCTCGTATTCTTCTGGGTTGAAGCGAGGGAACGGGTGATGGAGTGTTAGTATTGTTAGCATTTCGTAGAGAATCACACCCAGAGCCCAGACATCTGCTTTCCGGATGTCTTGCAGTCTGTTTGCGGCAGATTTCTGCCCAATGGGTAACAGTTCCGCATTCTCTCAGTTTTGGTCTTTCATCTAATGGTTGCGATTCATAGCAACTCTTAATGCAATCAAAATCTCCGATCTTTAGAGTAATGCCTGTCATATACTCGACGACCAGTATGTTAGACATCTTCAGGTCTAAGTGTGCATAACCTCTACTATGCATATACCGGACACCTCTGACTATAAAACTAAATTTTCTTCTAATGTCATCCAAACACAAGAGTTGTCGCTCCACTGCTGCCAAATGAAACAATCCTCGCTTCAGCTTGTGTTGGCCCGACTGCATAGCAATCACTCTGTAGTGACTCAGTCTGACAGACTGTGCAACCACTATGTGCTTACAGTGCTGTTGTGCCTATGTGCTGTTAGTATTGAGTGGTTCGGCTGTTTTGCACACAGATCCCATTCTTCTCGTCTTCTCTGTTCTGCTCTCTATCTGTAATTGATTAGAACTCTTGTGCTGTGTCTGGTTTTGGCCCACCACAAACCCACAAGCCAACTGACCCAGTCCGCCGACCTGGGTCAGTCCAAAACCAGACGAAGCAATAGATCTTATTTGGAGTCAAATCTCTTTCATTACTCTAAAATTTAAACCAATAGATCATTACTATTAATGTATGACTAGTTTAATGTACATCCGCTGGTCATAACGTTCGACCTTGTTCAATTATTTGAAAGAAATGAATTCGATTGACAATATCTGATAAATAGAAACAAAGATTTAAATAAAATATTTATTGACAACAAAACAAATATTAATTGATTTTCAACTTTCAATATATGGAAGAATTAAATATAATATAATATAATTGTATAACAAGTCAGACATTGAATGCAAACAAATAATTAACAGAAATAGAGATTAAAGAGTATTCGTATTCATCGATAAATAAATTATTATTTCTATTAATTTAACAAAAAATTAATTAAATTTGATTTTTGTACTAAATTTAAATAAAGTCTTCAATAAATAGATTAAAATTTTAATAAATCCTAAATTAGTTTAAATTCAAATAATATTAAGACTGACTTCAAACGACTTTTCATTATTTTAAGCAAATTTTGATCGAATTTCAGACTTTACTCATATTTATAGAAATAATTTTCAATTATTTTCAGACAAAAACGAATTTCGATTTGTATTGAATCGCAAACTGAAAACAATTAACAAATAATAAGATTTTCAATAATTTTCAAAAATGAAAAGAGCGGTCAGTCGTGTGTCCGGACGTCGATTGGATAGTGATATAAAGCGTATGTATGACTGAGGACTCGAAGGTTCAAACTTCAAAAGGAAGAGAAGCCGAGTCGGGCCAGGGCTATGTTACGCCTGCGTCGGATGACCTGCCAGTAGACCTCATGGAAACTGCTTTTAACGAGTCCTCTCTCGATGTACCGCAAGTAACAGAACAGATCGCAAACGGCTATAATCCGGTTGCGGCACAACTGCGATATGTTATGCCATTCCTCTCCCAATTTCATTCTGTACCTGCAATTACGGGGCGCGTCCAACAAAGCGCACCGCTTAGGGAAAGGGCTCTTATCGCCGACCGCTTCGATGATTATTGTGTTGTCCTCTATGGCACGTAATACCTGTGCGGTTAGGTCTTTGTCTTTAAAGTTGAAAACCGGATAAATCTCTTCGTCATAAATACGTTTAATGAAAGGACTACTCATTGGCTCAAAGTTTGGACTTTTCTTCCACTCGAGAAACTCTTCGTGAAAATACGGATCCACTTCTCCCGTGTCTTCTGTGCTCACTTGGCTCGAGTCCATACCATTCAGTGGTTGTTGTCCTCCGTTTTCCGAACCGTTTTCTGCAAAGGAGTCGAATTTGTCGGCAGCACTGCCTCCCAGTTCGTAATTACTGGGCGAACGTTTGGCCAAACTCTGGGATTTGGGTTTGTTTTTCACTGTTTTGATGCCATTCACGCGAACGGACGAGTGGTTCGATGGCGTCGACGTCAGGACCAACATCTTGAGCGCCTGTACCTCTGCCCCCAAGACCTCTATCTTGAGGTTGGCCTCATATAACTCCTTCTGAGCCTTAGTGCGCAACACGTTTGCGGTGTAGACCATATGGTTTGCCTCTTCGAACAGACTGGCCGTCAGGTCTTCGAGTTCTGATTCCACTTCTTCTCGGATTCGACTCAATTTCGCCACTTCTTCGTCGCGTAGTTTGAGGTCAGTCTGCGCTCGACTCAGTTCAGAGCGCATCCGATTATACGCCTGTTCTTTGACCTCAGCTAAGGTCAATCCGCGGACTCTATCGGCGCAACACTTGGATTGTTCTTCGCTTTCATTCACTTCATTCAACTCTTTGTTATCTTTGATATAATTGGTCTCATTTTTGGAGCTCTTCTTAAGCTTAAGACCCGATTCCTCCTCCAATTGGTCGAACTTCTCGGCCATTCGAGCCTTTGTCGTATGGATGAGATCATCGCAATCAGATCTACTTCTGTTATGACTCGGATTAGTTTTGGAGGCATTGTGTGTCACATCCAATGCATTCATAGCCCCATCGCTTGAACTCCGTTTGTTCGCACCGTTAGATGTCTTGCCGTTAGAAGTGGTCAACAATTTTGGCATTTCTTCGCTCTTTTGGTCTTTTAATTCATTTATAGTTCGACTCAAAGGCGAAGACTTTGGCGTTGTTTCGGCTGAAGAGTACGAAGACGTTGTGGAAGAGTCGGCCGATTCGGCCGTCGATATCATTGTCCGATCAATGGTTTGGTTAAGTATTTAAGTATTTTTGGGTTATTTTTAGATCAAATCAAAGGTTAACTCATTTCGACATTAGTTTGTATTCAATTAATGCCACAACATATCGATTGGATCCAAATCTTAAGGGATTTGATCCGTAATTAGCTTTTTATAACCAAATCTGACAATAATTATGAATAACTCGTTTCAAAGTATTTATAAACAAATCAAATATTAATTTAATTTAATAACTAATTCGATATCTATTACGAGATTTCACTATATTTTCAATTAGTTTGCCTTCACTTACAGTATTAATGTCTGAACTGTTTAAACGATTTAATGTAAATAATAGAGTATTTGTTGTATTCATACAAAACTGTGAATTAATTCATAGCAAAGCATACAATGAATGAGTGATTCAATCAATTAATTAATATTAGAGTCAATTGTTTTTGCCTTCAATTTACGTCAATTCAATAAAACTGTGAATAACTGTACTTTCATTACAATACAGACCATTATAATAGATATTGTCTTCAATTTTATTCAATCACTTCTCCGCTTAAGTCCATTCAGTTTTAATTCAATAACAGCTTTAAATTGTCTCTAAATAAATGCATTGGATTACTAAATTGTTCGTGGGTCAACTCTATTTGCACCCATTCACTTTAGTCGAGCTTCTACTGTAATAAATTCTGGTGGGGAAGTGATAAACACAGTTATGCTTGATAAGATATATAAAATCTATTGAATCTTATTATTCAACGATCCGGGAGATATTTATGACTAGATTTAAAAAGATTGCCTGGAATATTTGGAAATTTCATTATTTGAAACGAATATCACATAAAAATGAAGATATGTTTGTGTTGTCTATAACTTAATTCGCCTGTAATTACATTCACGTAAACTATTGTAAAATATTGTAAACTTTAATTAAAGGCTTTGAGTGAAGTCTGACTTATAAAGGGTATTCGTAAAGTCCCGCTCCTATGTTGCAGCGCGCGGCAGGTTTTTAGTGCTCTGATTGGCTGATTTAAC
>JAQIWA010000933.1:0-23211 GCA_034693305.1 Eueremaeus valkanovi
TGCGTATCTCTTCAAACGGAAACAGTTCTGCAAACGAACGAAAATTTTGAAAAGTCAGCAAAATGTGAGTCAAATGGGAGTCAAATCACAATTGAATTGATTTTTGTCTGAGTTTAAAACTACTTCTCATTTGTCTGAAACAGTGCGACAAATGGGTGGATAACAGGGTTTTATTCAGTTGTCCGGCGAATACATTCAATCTTCCGGATGAGACGGACGCAGAAGAGACCTCAGATACTGGTCCGGCAAAGCCTTTTCAGAGTCCGAAAGAGCCCAAATCGGATGATTCGGCCCCTCAACCGTCCGATCCTGTTGTCGATAAGGAATCGCCTACGGTGACCCGCGGAAGTGACTCATCCCAGGCAAATGTCTGTTCTCTAAGTCTGGCATTTATTTGTCTATCAATTTGTTTGAACTTTATTTCAATATTACTTTAAATATTTTATTAAATAAATTCAATTCCTATTCCGTTTGTTTGAAATGTATTTAATTTTCATTTATTTATTAATTATAAGTATTTTTATTATTGTTTTTAAATAGAGTTCAGAATTGAAACTCAAATGTAATTAATAATTAAACTTATCCAGTTCATATACCAAATTATCAAACGAATATAATTCAAGAATAAAAATGGTTTTCTTAGAATAAACTCTTAAAACGCAAGAAAAAGATATGAAATATAATTTTGACGAATGATCTAATATTTTATCCAATAGTGAAAACTTCCAAAAGTTATTCATTTGTTTCTTCAATTATTTATGAGTGAACTGAACGACAGAATCGCATTGAAAGCAATCCCAAGAGAATTGAATATATTTTTGGCGAATATAAGAAAGAATTATTGACCAAAAGAACTGAATTGAATTGAATTTGTTTTAATGTAAGCCAAAACTAGCTTTTGTTAGGAGTCTAACGAATCTTTTAATCATCTTTTGCTTAAAGCTATCGTTTTTCGGCATTCAGTTTATTTCCATTATTTGTTCATTCATTGCATCGCAAAAGCAATCAATTCATTCAAACAAATTCATTGCTATTTAGTTTCATATCTAAAAGTTTTCAATAATTACAGGTATTGTTCGAAACGATTAATCATAATTGTCATCAAAATTAATCAATTCAATCAATTTTAATCGTTTTTAATCATTATTTAATAATAATTTATTGTTTGTTATGTCCACTAAAGCAGTGAATCGATTAAATAAAATAAGATTAGCAGAGCTCAAATCTAGACTTCTAGCAAAGAATCACGTTTTGTAAAAAACAAACTTTCCTTTTCTTAATCTACTCTTTAATACTTAATGAGACAACAATTTATATTCGCTGACAATCACTGGCTCTGTATTTGCCTGATTGGCCCAAAGCATCTGAGATAAGACAATATATGGCCAATAATAAGCCTGGACAATTTACAGCCATAAAGCTGTATTTAATTCCATAGATTCAGTCATCGGTTAACTGATCTGAAGCCACAAATTATTATTCATATAAACTAGGGATGTGCAAGGTCGGCCGAGACAGGGGGTATAGGGAGAGGTAAAATGGCGGACAAGATAGCCGCCACAATGGCTGCAAAATACGGTTTAAAGTCGAAAATAGCCGATTTTGACCGAATTCGACCAAATTTAGAAAAATTAGGCTAAAATTTAGCCGAAATTCGGTCAAAACCAGCCATTTTCGGTGAAGACCGCGCGCAAAAGTCGAGAAAGTCTAGCACTTGCCTCAAAAACAGGGGCGGTATTTTGCTTATTTCCAAACCCAGGGGAGTATTTTGTCTATACCCCTTGCACATCCCTAAAATAAACCGTTTGCCACAATTAAGTTACACGGAATGACTCGCTAACTGTGAAACTCACTGAAAACGGAAATAAATATTAGGTTTGGGAGCAGAAGAGTAACAAAATTATTAGCAGTCCTTATGAGTTGACTCAAAATGCTTATAATACTGAATGAATGAATTGGACTCCATTTTCAGATCAAAATCAAGGTCATATTACACTTTGAACTTTATTCAACACAACCTATTGTTCTGCTCTGACATACAGTAATTCAAGAATACATTAAATAAATAAATAACGGAATAAAAATTCAAACTGGATCCTATATCAGGATTTCTAACCAACTTATCTGATCTGCATAATTTTGATTTGAAATCTAATTTTGAGCCGGAGCAGTCATTGAATGGCAATTGAAGCCGAAATAATTGAAAATATGATTTGAAAGGCGCGGACGAAGTTTTTCAGTCATAATATTATAGTAACGAAACTCTAATCAAATGAATGAATGAATGAATGATAAGAAAGTTTAATCAAAGGTCTGTCCGATAAGAATATATGAATACAGTTAAGAAAACGTGTAAATGTTGTCTTTGTTTTCAAGCCATACATTTGCAATCAACTAATGATTAATCAATTTGTAATAATAAATATTTTTTTCTAAAGTAAAATATTTGACTAAAAATACATTAAAAATACAAAATAAATAAAATGGTTTCAAAATAAGTACAGAATTTAATATTAAGGATCCGATTGAGTCTATTAAGTAGAGTATTATATTATTGGTGGAAACCTAAGTCCTGTGTGATATTTGAAACCAATTATCCGAATACTTTTATTCGCAAAACTTTTATATGATATGAGACAATGTTATGTCTGTTCCCACAATCGATAGCGACATATATTGTTTGATTGACTCAAATTGAATCGACAAATATCGTGATCTCCTCTAAAATGATTAGTTTATTATTGATTGTTTCGTATATTCTTTTGGGAAAAGGATTCGGTTCTGTCGACTATCAATGCACTAAACTTAATAAATATAACACTAAAGTATGTATCGATTCTTTCTAACGAGTATTCAATCATTAAATTATTAAAAATTGTTATAATAATTAGTTTTTCTCAATAATTGTTATAATTGACTGAATTATAATTCTGACGAATAGACTCTAAGCTTCAGTTGGTCCGGATGTGGCTCTAAAGACGACTCGATTCAAATACAGGATTTATCTATACTGCCCGACCCTATTATAATTCCAGGAGAAATTTATCTGGGTACAAAGTTTTCAGTGAATACTACTGAAATAAGTCCGCTGTCGGTAAGTCATGTCATTTTTATATACAGTATTAATACTTAGAAATGACTCTTACGGTCGAAATTGAATTCTTGGCTTCAATTAAAAAAAAATTGAAAACAAAAAGTGAAAAAATAATGAAAAAGGCATTCAATCCATAAACGAGTATTGAATGGCTAATAGCCGTCGATTTGCATCAATTGAATCGATTGACCCAATGCTCTCTCCTCTCGAAAACATAACATTTTTTTAATTGCTTTACAACTTATCCAAAATAACTTAAAAACAATGAATTTTCAATCGAAATAATATTCAATTAAATTATATTTTGATTCGAAAACTTTGAAAACAATTAAATTCCTTAAACGATATAATTGTGGTTCGGTTTCAAACATCACTTCAATAGAGTTGTTGAGATGTCCACTCCAGTTGTCTTGTGTGCCACCACTCCGACGCTTTGATTTGCTGAACAACTTTCCTTTTGATTGGGTTCGGCTCTATCAGACTCAGGATCAATGCTTTGAGTTCAGGAGAAACGCAATCTTTAAACCAAACGCTTTTCAAATCATTTTTCTTCTTATTGTGTCGGATAAGCCATTCGACTCGATTGGACGGACAGTAATCAGAGGCAACCGAATGCGGCAATTGTTTGTCGTGAGACAACTCATACAGAATGACTCCCAATGAGTAGCTGTCGTATAGAAAGGCATTATAAAAAGTTTGTGTCACCTCTGGAGGCATTGTGAAGGGAGAGCCGCAATACGTCTGAAAGCTCTGACACTTTCCCTCTTCGGTCAACCCATAGACAGCACTTCCGAAGTCAGTTAACTTGAAATTAATGAGAAAAGGGTTCAATTCATTCCTGAATCCGACAATATTTTCAAACTTGAGATCTCTATGAGCCCAACCATAACTGTGCATATGTTCGACACCCGAATAGATATCATAGAATATTTCAAATATTTCTGTCTCAGAAGGACTGCGATTCGCGAATACCTGTTCGTAAAAACGTCCCAAATCTCCAACATTTGAGTATTGAATCAATAAATACAAATGATTTCTGAATACATGGCTTCCATAGAAAGTGATTACATTCGTGTGAACTCTCTCTTTGCCGAACAGACGCAACACTTCTAACTCAGAGAAGGCTTGGCTATAATTCTCGTATCTCTTGATCACAACATAACTGTATTGATGACTGAGTGCCACATATAATGACCCGAAAGTGCCTCTTCCAACACAGTTATCCAGATCTACACTTATGTACTTCTTTTCAAGAAATCTGAGCTCATCTCTACTGAATGGCTCAGAATTCTCATCACTTGAAGACTTCGGTTCTAATGATTTGGATTTGTAAACAATCTTCTGATTAATAAAATTTTCAAACAATTTGGCCATAATTTTGATTGAATTGAATGATTAGATAATATGCTATGAATTTACAAAATCAGATCTTGCAGTTGATATTATTCGATGGTATAAACTGGCTCAGTTTGTGGCCTGAAATGATCTATACTATCATATGTAGTGTTTCTATTTTAAAAGCTGTTTCTAAAATATAAATCTGAAGTAGTTTGACGTGGATCATTATTAGAGTCATATTAATTTAAAATTTCGATTAACTTATAAATATGTGCGCGTGCATTAATCATATGTGACAGGTTATTTGCTGACATTGGTTGGAAGCATACAGTAGAGCATGAGTCTCCAGACTTGATCACGTGGAGCTTGGAGTTATACTCTTTCTATATTTCAGTTGGGCTCAAAACAATATAATAGAAATGATAAAACCCATTAAACGCTTTGTAGCATCATGCTACAAACACTTTTTGCGACATCTATATGAGTGACGAGTAGTCAAACGAGTCAAACAAATCATATGATTTCCTGTTTTTATTCAATGTGTTTGTGTTTGCATTGAGTTTGCGTTGAATTGATATGGCAAATCTATAACACATATTTCTAATGAAAGTGGAAATAAAAACAACAAATGAAAGTCTCTGTATAATAAGGTACTGAATGAAGTAGGAAAGTAGGCGTGGTCTGGTGACCACTGTATTAAGTATTAATTCATTTCAGTACTCAAATCCATACAAATATTTTATATCCCTTTCCGATCTGCAAACACAATAATAGATGCTTTTGCAGTGTTTTTCTTAATTTACTTCATTTGATCTAAAACTCAATTAAATAATATTCAGAGTCTTTCGGGTATATAAAGTAGATTAAAATCTGCGCCGGTATGTAGTGTAGAGAATATACTGTCAGAATATAAGTAGGAATTCTATGCGCGTGACTGTTGTGTCACTTAATTATAGAATATTCTGCATTGCATTCAATTCTATTCTATACGAATGGATACCTTTTTATGGAACAGACTATACAGAGTCTACACACTGTACAGACAGACCGTTCATTCCATTGCCATTTAAACACTAAATGAATCTCAATTTTGTTCAGATCTCAGAATTTTAATTCAAATAAATCTCAAAGAATGAGCTCAAAGAAGAAAGTGGCGATCATTGGGTCCGGCAATTGGTATCTAAACTATTGTTTGCTATGAATTGGCTGCCAATCCATTCATTCTTATGCTTCCAATTGTAGGGGTTCTGCGATCGCGAAGATTATCGGCAAAAATGTATCGAAATATCCGTATTTTGACAAAGAGGTGAAAATGTATGTCTACGAAGAGATGATCGACGGCAAGAAGTTGAGCCAGATCATCAATACTCAACACGAAAACGTTAAATACCTGCCCGGACACCAATTGCCCGAAACTATTGTAAGTTCTCTGACACATATGAAACCATTTTTATCCATAGTTTACAGAGTTTTATGAAATTACTTGAATTGTCTTAAGATTGCAGTTCCGGATGCACTCGAAACGGCCAAAGACGCGGATATTCTGGTGTTTGTTGTTCCGCACGCTTTCGTTCCCAGAATATGCAATTCAATGGTCGGTAAGATTAAGCCGACTGCTATCGGGATTTCACTGATCAAGGTTTGAGTAGAATATCAATACTTTTGAGAATTTGTTTGAAAATTGGTTTCTAATTAGGGTTTCGGCGAAACACCAAACGGTGGCATCGAATTGATCACAGATGTGATTAAGCATGTATTGAAGATCGATTGCGCTGTCCTAATGGGTGCCAATCTGGCCGGGGAGGTGGCCGACGAAAAGTTTTGCGAGACTACAATCGGCTGTCGAAATAAAGACAACGGAAAGGTTTTGAAGGACTTGTTCCAAACGGACAACTTTCGAGTGACAGTAGTTCCCGACACCTATACCGTCGAGATATGTGGGGCTCTGAAGAACATCGTAGCCATGGCTGCGGGTATGCATTGTTGTAATGAATTGTTTTAATAATCAATTAATGGTTCGTTCCTTTGGTTTAGGGTTTTCGGATGGTTTGGGTTTCGGAGACAATACAAAGTCGGCTGTCATTCGAATCGGACTCAAAGAAATGATTCGGTTCATTAAGACCTTTTACCCGGACGGCACACAAGTGACCACATTTTTCGAGTCCTGTGGTATCGCAGATCTGATCACAACATGTTATGGCGGAAGGAATAGAAGAGTTTCCGAAGCTTTCGTCAAAACTGGCAAATCATTGGATGAATTGGAAAAGGAGTTATTGAATGGACAGAAGTTGCAGGGATTCCAAACGGCCTGTGAGGTCATGACTTTGCTCAAGACTAATGGTCACGTCGACAGTGAGTCTCGTTTTAGTGAACATCAATTCAATTGATATATTAATTGTTCTCATCTTTTAATAGGATTTCCTCTTTTTAATGCCGTTTATCTGATTGGACGGAAAGACATTCCGCCGCAAAAAATGATTGATTACTTGCGTTTAGAACCCGAAGACATGTAAACCAATTAATTTAATTTCAACTTTTGATTCACTATTATTAGAGTCAAAGAAAGGTTTTCATTAAACTCAAAGTTTTAGTTCTAATAACTCATTATTAATCTGTGCCTCAAATGTTTGAGTTGTCGTTTGATCTCTAATAAGCCGTTAATTTAGTACCGATTCGGTTGTGAAGCAAAAAAACAAATTTATGTCATTTTCACAAATCAATGGCAGAATATTTTTTGTTTTCAATCAACAGTTAATTCTCTGGAAAAAGGGTTTAGTTTTTTATTTCTAACTTTAAATGAATCTAAAAAATAATATATTTTATTCAAATATAAGAAACATTTATTTTGTTAATAAGTATTTGATTTTAATATTTATGTTTGCGATTGAAATGAATTTTAATTTCATGGAAAAAAATCTTTGAAATGAAATGAAATAAAGAATATTTTCAAATAAGAAAGACTTAATGAATAATTGAATGCATTTTATATATAATTATATTATATTCAATACAACAGGAAATTGTAAATAATATTAATCTAAATCTGATTCCGAGTCCGTATCAGATGATTCTGCGCTCACTTTATATTTTTCTTTCAAATCCTTTAGTCTTTTGGCCAACAAATTGTAGTCAAATACTCCGCGCTCTTCACCGCCGAACGGATCAATCATTTTCTGTTGAGAGCGAAACAGATTCTTCTGAACGACTCGTTCGTAATGCGGATAAAACTCTTGGAAAGACTTTTCCATCGCTTCTCTGTATTGACACAAATAAATGTTTAGTCATTTAATGATTAGATTAAAGCAAAACCAATGCATTCCTAATAACTTTCGGGCAGTTCTTCGAGTCATTGTTCATGTCGTCCAACATATCACAGACGGCCACTCGTATGGTCTCGTGCTCTACGATCTCGTTATACCTCTGGACGTCATCCGGACTCACATTCTTCGAGTTCTGATTCCAAATAATATTTCATTTTGACTCAGAATACGAGCAATTTATATAGTTTTTGGCTATCATTGCCTACCTTTCCATATCCGGGTTCGTTATAAAATGGTTTGTCATTCAAAAGCGATTGAATCGATAGAAGAACTGTTGACAATGTGAGCGCTGGACTCCAACTCGGACCTGGATTAGCACAGGTAGGCATTCAATGTTAGATAAAACAGGCTTTGAATAGTCAGACACTATGGCATACCTGTCCACGTCCTGTAGAGCCCAACATATCATATGAATAGACAATGAATTGCAAAGAATTATATTTAAAACAATAAGTCATTTGAAAACTTACCCCAAAATACTGAGACATACTTTTCCGTTCTTATAGAGGTTTGGGTTGAATCTAACCGTCTCATTGCAGGTCGTCCTCAGTTTAACTCTGGGAGGGCTTAACGGATAGTATAGGAAATCACATCAAAATCTGAAGCAATAATTGCAGTGAAAGACAAGTCATTACCGAATCGGGTAATCGGGCGGACATCTGAGGCTGAAGAGGAAGAAACCGCCGCAATAGGGTGTGTCGAATGGGCCGGTGATGAGGGCCTCAATTCTGGTTATGTCATTCTCTTGGGGAACGGCTATGATTCCGGGCAACGGATCCGTTACTATCATTGAACCCAAATCTCTGACAATGTGTGCAATGAATGAATGCATTAATAAAGATCTCATTCCTCTGATATAAGGGTCAATACTTTTTGATCCTAAGATACGTGGCCGGAGTTATGGCCTCTTTGTCCCAATCGGTGCTCTCCAAGGGGTCCCACAAACTGGACAATGGATTGAGCATCGGATGCAATGGCAGAGCCATTGGAACTCTTGTCGACTAACGATTCAAATAACCGATAATTAACTCTTTTAACAGTATTTTAACCCAAAATGCAATTCAATTGTTTGTTTGGGTTAACAAAGCTTTGGATTAAATGATAATTAAATCAAATATTAATTAAATTGTTTTCAAATACTTTTGAGATAACGAAACGAAACGAAACGTAAATTGTTTTTAATTATTGAATGATTGCAAACAGTATTACAGTATTGGTTCGCATATGCGCTCTACAGTAGAGCCTCTACTGTTACAGTAGTCTTATAGCAGGTATACCAGTCTTACAGCAGATATGCTTTCGTTCGCATATTTCTCAAACTCTGAAACTATTGAATTGAACTGAACTTTCAAACGACACGAGAATTCTTTTCTTCGACAGAATATTCTTGAAAATTATTCTGAATTTAATTTCTCATTTATAGAATCGCTATTGAAATTATAGCCTCCAATATAATGTTCCTGTTTAGTTGATGGAAAACTTAGACAGAACAATAATTGAAAAGCAAACCGCAAGGCTTTCTAAAATTATTTCAGTTTTCACTTCTTCAAATAGAGATTACCAAGGTCGGAAAATTCAACTGGCACTGTGAATCTTTTTGACACAAGTAGGAGAGGTTACCCGAGCACATGAGGTTTGATAGACAATTGTTGCCGAACTGGAATGGGCGACCATTTAGTTCGCACCTAAGGTGTAGCTACTAAACCAGGTCTGGCTATTTTCTACCTTCATCAAATCACCTTTGATGAGTTAATTATGACCCACTTAATGAAGGCTCGACTTATATTTGAATATAATTAAACTGTCTTATATCTATTGATCAATAGATCAAACGGAAGGTCAGCACTAGTTGAATGATCAGTGATCAGGGTCCTTAAATACAGTATTAATAAATTCAATTCAATTCAATATAGATTTGGAGCCCAAACAGTATAACAGTATTGCATATACTATGTGAACAAAAACTAAGGGCTATTGCTTAGAGCACAGAATATTCTTCTCATATACTGTATATTATGCGGAAGTAATTCAAAGAGAATTCAATGAAAACATTGAAATTGCAGTTATTTTTTGTTAAACAGAAGTAAAACATATAATTTGTGTTTCATATAAAGATTGTGTCATTGATAGTAATGTAAAGTTATCCTGGATATGACCATAGCATTAAAATGGTTCACATTTCTAGATCCACCTAACCTGGATTAATTAGATTGCTTTCTATTGCAGTGCAAACACTATTCGGATTGAGATGTTATACGAGATTATAATTGAAAAACAATACTTATTGTCGTTATTATAGCTCTAACAGTGCTATCGTATTCAGAGACAGATATTCTTCTATTAGATTATATTTCTTTTGAATATCGAATAATTTCTTTTTGATCAATGACCAGGATACTCTACCTGAAACTTGCCCATATATAAATATAATACCGGTATATACTGTAAATATGCACAGTACAGTATATGTACAGTATTATTGATGGGATTGATTGGGCACTACTGGTGCTCAGCTTTAAGTATAGGCCGAGCACAGAGAGGGTTGTGTTGAGCGGAACGTCGTTCATGTGAGTAGTGTTGTGTTGGAAGCAGTGCTGCGAATGAGACGTAAGCCTTAAGTCTGAGTGAATGTACAGTAAGTGGTGTACAGACAGACAGACTGTATGTAAGCCTATGTGTAAGTACTGTAAGAGTAGTGTTGTGTAAGTAATGGCGATAACAACCGGCAGATCGTCTTCGCGTCCCAAAGAGACCAACAAATCTCAATCACTGCAAGTGTTGGGTCGCCAGTCATTGTTGCGGTTCACAGTACTGTCCCTCTCATGGCTGGCCGGCTTCTGCGCCCGACTCTTCGCTGTCATCCGATTCGAGAGCATTATCCATGAGTTCGATCCCTGGTATGCATGCCATCACTCTATCACTCCTTCCCTTCCCTTTGCTATCTATAGTACAGCTCATCACTCGTCCATTCAATTATGATATGCTTCGGATCTGTGGCCACATATCTGAGCACTACTTCCCCGATATTGGCAGTGCTTTTGTTATACAAATGAATAGAAATTGCAATTCATTTGAATTGAAATCAAATTATTTTTGCATTTATTCAGTATTTGTATTGATTTTGCCTTAAATGCACCCGAACTCAGGTTCAACTACAGGGCCACTCACTATATGGTAAAGCACGGGTACTATAACTTTCTAAATTGGTTCGATGAACGAGCCTGGTATCCATTGGGCCGTATTGTCGGCGGAACGGTATGTCACCCATAGCTGAGAGCGGATCGCATGAATAGCAGACTAAGTCCTGTCCACTCGATTAGGTATATCCCGGACTAATGGTCACTTCGGGTGCCATTCATTATGCGCTGAGTATTCTCAATATTCCAATACATATCCGGGACATATGTGTCTTCTTGGCGCCCATCTTCAGCGGTCTGACAGCTTTGGCCACGTATTTCCTGACCAAAGAGCTCTGGAACGAGTCGGCCGGACTGTTCGCCGCCTGCTTTATAGCCATCGGTTTGTCTTTGAATTGAGGAATAAATAAACAAAGAATTAATGAATTGATTGTCTGATCCTTTGTTTCAGTTCCCGGTTATATCAGCCGTTCAGTGGCCGGCAGTTACGACAACGAAGGCATCGCTATATTCGCACTTATGTTCACTTATTATCTTTGGGTAAAGGGTTTGGCATTCGAGTAGATATTCATTCAGTGTTTGACTCATTTATTATTGAACTTTAGGTGAAATCTGTGAAAACCGGTACAGTTTACTGGTCAGCGCTGACAGCTCTGTCCTACCTGTATATGGTCAGCGCATGGGGTGGCTATGTCTTCATCATAAACCTGATTCCATTGCATGTATTCTTTCTCCTAATTATGGGTCGATTTTCGCACCGAATATATGTCGGTATGTATTGAACCGATTATTAAATTTCATTTAAAGCTAATTCTCCTCTCATTCGCACCGATAGCTTACTCAACATTTTTCATTTTGGGTTTACTTTTTTCAATGCAAATCCCATTCGTTGGGTTCCAACCGGTGCGCACAAGCGAACACATGGCGTCGGCCGGTGTATTCCTTTTGCTCAATGCCTACGCTTTCCTCAAATACATCCAACAGTTCATAACCCGCTCTGAAATCAAAGTCTTTTTCCTGTCGGCCATCGTATCGATCGCTGGCGTAGTCTTTATGGGAGTAGTGCTCCTGACCTACGCTGGCTATATCGCCCCCTGGAGTGGGCGCTTCTACTCCTTGTGGGACACGGGTTACGCCAAAATACATATTCCTATCATTGCCTCCGTCTCTGAACACCAACCGACCACTTGGTTCTCGTTCTTCTTCGACTTACATCTGCTGATACCTACCTTTCCTATAGGTTTGTGGTATTGTATAAAAGAAGTAAACGACGAACGAGTCTTCAGTAAGTCTTTCATTAATTTTCAAAACAATTGAAATTATTTTAAATCTGATTCTGCTCTCACTCTGCCTGACCTCCAGTCGCTCTCTACGCCATAACTGCCGCTTATTTCGCGGGAGTAATGGTTCGACTTATGCTGACTTTGACTCCAGTGGTCTGTGTTTTGAGTGCAATCGCATTCTCCGAATCCTTTTCGTACTGTCTTCAGGACGAGAAGCCGAGTCAGAAATCTCGCGCCAATAGCATCGACGGGTCGGTCGATTCGAGTACAGACACAGAAGAGAACAGTCAGAACGGGCCGGAAAAGAATAGCCACAAAAACCTTTACGACAAAGTAATATACGATTAAGTCATTCGCTTTCTATTGCTTTGATTTCTAATCCAATGTTTTGTTTCGACGAAAGGCCGGAAAGATTCGCAAAATCAAAACCGATGTCTCGAAGGAAAGTCAGGGCATCGGCGCTAATATGCGTACATTCATATCGGTTCTGTTGGTAATGATGCTCATGTTGTTTGTGGTTCACTGCACTTGGGTTACCAGCAATGCCTACTCCAGTCCCAGCATAGTGTTGGCCAGTTATAGTGGCGACGGGTAATGATTGAGCGGAAGTGCATTTTGTTCTGTTTTGCTAATCGTTTGGACTAACCCTCAGATCGCGAGTCATTTTAGACGACTTCAGAGAAGCTTATTATTGGCTCTCACAGAACACTGCCGATGACGCCCGGGTCATGTCCTGGTGGGACTACGGGTGCGTTGAATCTGACGATCGGTTGAGAACTTTGCTAACACTTATCAATCCATTCATTCACTACTCAGATACCAAATCGCAGGAATGGCCAATCGGACGACTCTCGTGGACAACAACACGTGGAACAACAGTCATATCGCACTCGTCAGTCACATCATTATTGCGTTCTTTAACTCAATGCCCATATCTTAACAGTCTGTCTGACCCACAGGTGGGCAAAGCTATGGCCTCTAACGAGAGCTCCGCCTATACTATAATGCAATCGCTTGACGTCGACTACGTGTTAGTCATCTTCGGCGGTGTTATTGGGTATTCTGGGGATGACATCAATAAGTTCTTATGGATGGTCAGAATCGCTGAGGGAGAGCACCCGAAGGACATCCGAGAGAGTGATTACTTCACAGATAGGGGCGAATTCCGAGTGGACAGTCAGGGGGCGCCCACTCTTCTCAACTGCCTTATGTATAAACTCAGTTATTTCCGATTCGGCGAACTTCAGGTTTGGAATTAAATCATTTGAAAACTTTTCCGTTAACTTACAAAACCTACCGTTCCATTGGCCAACAGCTCGACTACCGAAGTCCTGCCGGTTTCGATCGAACCCGGAATATGGAGATCGGGAACAAAAACATTCGGTTAGAACACTTGGAAGAGGCGTACACTACAGAGCACTGGTTAGTCCGCATATACAAAGTGAAAAAGCCGAGCAATAGACCCAAAATATCTTACGTCGAGCGCAAGATTAAGCCCCGGAAGGTCTTCAGTTCGAAGAAGGTATCAAACCTTAGATATAATAATCAGTAAATAATTATAATTATAACAATAATTGTTTGTCTGTTCTCTGGGGTATGGGTGCAGACCAGCAAACGAAGAAAGGGAACCATCAAAAGTAGACCCGTTGTCATAAAGGGCAAGAGGACGGGGACGACGAGCGCCACGTAGTACTGGCCACCAGTTCTAGTAATAATTTATTATTGAGTGCCTCATAGGTTGCAATCGATTATAATTTGCATTTTATTACTGACGACGCCATGCATTGAACGAATGAATATATTTTTATTATAATTTAATTTAATTTAAAATATCGTTTGTTTTTGTGTCAATACATTAATTCTTATAAATCTATTGTTATTTAAATCGTAACTAATTTTTAATGAAATTACAAAACATTACGTTTTTTTTGTTTCTATAAATTAATTGAATTCGGACTCAACTGAAGACATATTTTTTGACCACTCAATCAGTTTATTATCTTTCGGTGCAATTGTTTTTGTAACTCAAACTCTGAACTCTATTGTAATCTATTTGTTGGCCAAACACCTGATTTGTTAACCGATTATTACTATAAAAATATTTTTAGCGCAAAACTAGTCAAATACTATGATAACTGAGCCGTATATTACATTATATTTTGATATTCATATTGACATTCCATTGGAGACAAACACTACAAACAAAATATATTTGGATTCGGCAGACAATGTGTGACAAAGCACTGGCATATGAATTGATTTGTATAATAAAGTTCATTAAATACATGAATAAATCAATAAATGGGACACTTTTTCGATTAGTATAATATTTATCTTTAATTTCCGTTTTATCGATCAGTTTCTGAAACAGTTTTTACTAAATGTTTGGTTTATGCGAACAAATGATATAATAATTAAATGCTTTAATATTTGACTCAATACTCAAGTTATATAAAAAGTCTATTATTTTCCGATCAATTATTGGTTACTAACAGATCATTAGAGCCGTTAGAGCCGTAAGATTTTGGATGATTTGACTTTAGTTAAGACTGCTTTCAAATCAGTTCTTCTCAACTGAAACAGAAGTTTGTTTTCAATGTCTTCGATGGCGTCTAATGTGAGGACAAGTGTCTCGTGTTTTAGCATTGAATAGACATTAAGGCCATAGACAGGCATTAGGTTTATGTGCTTAATATCATTGGTTGCGACCGATATATTGCGCGCAAACATATCGCAAGTGTCCACAAACAGAACACTCGGACCCCAACCCCTCTGATTGCACAGCTCTTCCATGTACTCGCTTTTGTCCGAAGGAATGGAGTCAAGTGTGTCCACCACTTTGAGGTCGTCCTGAGCCAACTTAGAGGACAGCATCGAAATCAGTCCTTTCACGCGTTTAGGGAACGGAAGAATATAGAAGAATGTCTTCGGGCCCCGGGGTCCGTGACACCAACCCCCGTGCTTCCACTGCGGCGCCCGCACCCCTTTGGCACGAGCTCTGCCGGTGCCCTTCTGCGGCCATGGCTTGCGATTATGATTGGAGAGTTCGAAGCGGTCTGGCATCCAGGACCAGTCGATCTTCTTGTAGAGGGTCTGCCATTTGTGGTTCTCTTGGATCAGATCCACGCGAGGAAAGGCACCGAAGACTGACGGGTGGAGTGAAACGATAGAGAGCTTCAGACTCTCAACGGTCGACATGTTCTCCAGCCATACCTCACGGATTGGCATCACTTTTGTATTGATATTATTCATGTCTTTCAACTCTCTATTGATTATCAATGGAAGCGATTCCAGACCTGAGCCCACAGTCTCTGGCCTTTCGATCGGCGCTTCCGGCGGAGGACTGACTGTTGAGAAGTGGAGACATATTTTGGGGAAATGTCTGATAGTATTGACTTCACTGACACTGATTTGGTTCAATAGTTTGGCAAAAGTTTTGGTCAAAAATCTGAAATTAGACATCACTTGAATCCAGTGTTCATTCAATCCATTTAAACACAACATTCAATTGAAATCATTTTTTTTCTTCGAATATTCAGACCCTTTATAATACAGAAGTGAAGTGTTTTAACAATAATGTGTTAGTGTACAATAGGCCCAACAGTATTAACTCTAATGTTATTTTCTCTGCTATTTTCAAATTGCACTGAAAATGATCAAAATGATCAGGGTTACTAGACTATTATTGATCCTTAGACTTTAAAGTTAGATTCTATATTGAAATTCTTATAATTGAACAAGAGCGAACATAATTACCCGTGAAGTTTTAGATTATTGTCAAATTCGTGTCAATTGTGATCCTCTTCCGAGTGGTTGGATCTCTTCCTCTGTCCACTAGAAGTCTGTCCCAAATGTTATATCAGATCAGATGTTGAAGACATTGACCTATAGTTTGATTCAAATGTTTAAACCGAATGAGTAGTCGAGTCATGCAATCGATGGTTAAAAGAGAGTCAATACTGAGATGTTATGACTGTTTGCAATGTGTTTGAAGACAGTGTCTGTTGAATCGGTCACTCATGTCGTTCAGTCGATGGCACGAAACCATTGATGAAGAGGACAGTCATTGTCGGTCATCGGTAGACGGCGTCCAAACCATTGAAAGCAAACTATTATTGTGTATTGAAGACCAACTCATAGACAGTAACCGAAAGTCTGTTTTCACTTATCTGTCAGTCATTGGTGCTTTCAAATCAAGAAAAAGTCATAAAATGTAAAAATCTTGTCTCGACTTCACAACAATAGTCAGTTTGTGTTTGATTTCATTGATTGAAATATTATTCAAAAATATTCATAAAATTTATTTATTACTGATTATCAGAAATACATAGAATTATCTGAATTATTGAATTATAAAGTCTTAAACAAATATAAAACAAATACTTGTGAATCGATTCCAAGCAAACAATGACAACAACTGTTGCGAACAATAGTTTTAGAAATATTCGGATCAATGATGTGGTCGACAGTCAGTTCAATCACATCAATGCCTTCGAGAGAGCACTGAAAGTATTCGTTATGTCATATCCAGAGAAGGATAAGACGAGTCATGCAATCTATGCGCAGAAGTTCAGTGAATACGCGAATGCAATGCAAGAACTCTATGGACAACAAGTGTATGATATCAATGATGTGAGAGAAGTGTGTACTCATGAGACAATCGGACTGGCAGTCGGTGTGCTACGGATGAGAGGAGGAAATCAAGTGATTGGACCCAAACTGTCTGTTACTGTGAAACCCAAACAAACACATCGATTGGATTTGGATGCCAACAGTGAAGAGCAGATCCGTGTCGGCTTCGGAGGAAATATATCATTCCTTGTCTATAGAAATATGCGGAAACAGAACTTAGGACTCACTTTCCGTTTGACAGCCCAGACATGGCACCAGCAAGGTGATCTGAATGTGGTTCACATCAAATACAATCAAATACATTGCGAAGGCTTTGAAGACTGGATTGACTTCGGAAGAGGCGTTCAATTGCTGATCAAAATTGAGTTCGATGTCAGTACTGAACCGAATGTCACTTCCGATGAAGTCTCGAAATTTCATTTCCAGACAATTCTTCTAATGCTTGAGAAACGACTCGAGAGTTATAGAGCAGAGAAAACAACGAGTGCGGGAACCGGTCATCAAAGACTCGCCCCGAAGTCAAAGTTAACTTATATTCGCAAATGTGTTGTTCCCAACACTGAAGAAATGTTTTGGTCGGCGCCCAAGACTTCCGAAGACATTATGCAAAGAATTCAATCAATATCTCTGATCCCAACACAACAGAGGAATGTATTGAGAGATCAAATACTCAATGAATTCGTAAAATTCAATGATTTGCAGATCGGCTACGGATTCAACGATGAGTTCGAAGACAGTGTCTGTCTGTGCAGTGAATGGTGTAATTGGAGCGCATTCTTCCACTACAACCCGATCTACCGGTTCCTTATGGTCCGACACAATCAGATGTATCTACAGAACAGAACAAATATCCCGGAAATGTATTTGTTTGCATCGGTCTATTCCGCACTATTAGCCAAACCACTCATCCAATTGAGACCAATGCCTAAAACACCAGTCATTCAACTCATGTGTTCTGCGAATGAATATCGACTGAAATTCAGAGAAAAATATAACCTGAGGTCCAGACCCTTCAGACGCAACTATCAGCAAAGTTATCCAGTCTTTGATTACATCAATGGGTTGGCCTATAATATGCTCCGGTACCAGATCGACGTAACTGAGGTCTGCATACAATCGGATCCGAACCCTTTCGCCGACATATGTATGGATAATCTCCGCAACTATTACTCAGTCTTAATGTCATTACATCTCTTCATTTCGACGACTTATCTCATACCAAAAGACCTCAAAAAGGAATGGTATAAGGAATTGGATCAAATATGTCGTCAAAAGTACAGGCATTACATCAAAAGAGGTTACGACAAAGTGATGAAAAGCCATGACAACAGTTACGACTTTTTGTTTACCGAAGACTACGAATATTCACACATTTTGCCCAAAACTGAAGGCGAAAGACAAGTGAAGACAATCAGAGATAATGTGAGATCCAATGGAAACCCACTCAACATCCAAGTCATTGGCAATGAATTTCTGGTTTCCTTTATCTCTGTTTACAAATTCATTCGAGTCATTGAACCCATGCTTTCATCGCCCCATTCCTCGCACTCGCGTCGGGATATGTATTTGTGTTTCAAGAGATTTAACACCGATTTCGACACTTATGAGACAAATGGAAAAACACTCAACTTTTTCCTAAACAATGATCTGCTGACTGAAAGAGCTTTGAATGCATACCGAAAGCCGTTGATTGTCTTCTATTCACTTAAGTTGTTTTCCATTGGTTTCGGAATACAAACGGCTTGTATTCAAGCGTTTTTCAAACACAACCAGAGGTCAAATACCCAGACAGTGCAGGTCTGCGAAGAAATCGCATTTATTTTTAGGAATCAAGTGATTGAACACCAGTTCCGGACTTTATATCCGAACGAAGCAATCTATAGGCTCGGGGTTACATATCTGAATCAATTCAATGATTTCTACGAACAATTCTGGGGCGAAGCCGATCACGAAATACAAATGAACCCGAGTATTGATGATTGCATTGATTCCGCTTACAAAGAGTACAATAGACTGTACTTCTGGTCGACTAATGACGGAAACAATTGTTTGAAATTACGAAGAATTTTCCAAACATTTGACCGGAATTTCGTCGTCTTTTCAAACAGAACTGAAGTCTTATTTCGCGATTATATCCGACAATCTATTTATGCGTTCTCTGAAACATATGAATACTATTTGGAAGTATTGGATGTTTTGGTCTATTATTTAGTGAAAGCCAATTGTTATATGATTTTGAGCGCAAACCGGACTTTCTTCGGACACATCCACTCAAAGCAAAGTTATTTTCTTCGCGAAAATATTATGAGTTATTCCATGTGTAAGCCGGGTTGGGTTCAGCTATTCATGAATATGCAAACAGCCCTGTCTAGAGCTACTCGACTCCAAACGCTGTTTATTGTATTCGACGACGAGTTCAACAGAATTGCCAAAACTGTGTCTCAAACTCATCACTCAATTAAAGGCATTTATCGATACTTTTACCGACAGTTAGTCAGAGATTGGTATTTGGAAATATACGTCTTGTATAATATGGCGACCTTCAAACAGACTGTAACCGATTTACTCCCAGTTCACTTGGCAGCCGGTCTCTCCTTTATGGCCTATTTCTACAACCATTTCCGCAAAGAGTGTCAATACTATCGAAAATCAATCGCAAGACTTATGTCTATTCCTCCGACTCGACCGCAACAAATGGCGTTCAATAACTGCAAAACCGTTTATCAGAACTATCTGCGCGACACAAATGCCATTCGAAGGGCAGACCCTTTCCAATGGCCTGAATGGGAGACACAATTGTACCCACAGTTCAGTATTTTCAAGGGTAAAACTGGCGATGAGTTGAAAATCTATATGAATTTGGCCAACACTTAGTCAATTGAAAGCATAACTAAAAGTATTTTTATTCCAAAATCGCTTTCATTTTATTAAAATATTTTCAAATACAATAAAAAACTATATTCTATCCAAATATCAAAACAATAATTCATTTCTCATACTTTATTCACAAATATGACCCACACTGTACACACTGTCCGACTTATTATACAAAGATTTTAAAAGGATTTCAATTGATTTAAAACGGGATTCAAATGTATAAAAATATATTAAAAAGTTTAGGGAATGACAGGTAGAGTACTGAATGGAATTTTCATCATAAAATGGTTTGCTCTGGATCAAATATGAAGACTTAAAAGAATTGATCAAGATTGAATTGAGAAGATATAAACTTTAGTGCGAATTATGTCTAACAAAACAATATTTGTTATGCATTTATATCTCGTAATCACAACAATAGGTTTGTTAGGGTTTGAAATAAAAATATATTTTATTTATAAAATCAAAAGAATTTTTCAGTTCTTAAAACAAACTTCAAATCAAAGAAATACATCAAAACAATGGCCACAACTGTAGCACCGGATGCGTTGAGTAATATCTATACTTTAAAAGAATCGTGTGCTCCGTCATGCCCCGACTATTGTTGTAATTTTCAGAATTGCAAACTTTTAGTCGACTATTGTTTAAAATTATTTCAACAAAAGTATTGCTCAAAGAGTTTGAAATTTTGAAAATTACAACAATAGTCGCTCGCATACACTAAAGGCTATAAGACTTATAAAGCTCTAACAGTGCAACGGGTTATTAAATAGTTTTTCAAACATATCAACCACCGGTTCCCTAGTTCAGATCAATGATGTGATTGACCCTCAATTCAATACAAACATCGGTCGAACCAATGCCTTGAAGAGAGCGATCAAAGTGTTCGTTATGTCGTACCCAGAGATTGATCGGACGAGTCATGCAGTCTATGCACAGAAGTTCAGTGAATACGTGAATGCAATGCAAGCACTGTATGGCATAGGAGTGAGGGATATGAGCGCACTCTTCAAGCAATTGAGAAATAATTGCAGTAGAGATACAATTGGACTAACAGTTGGTGTGAAACGGATGAGAGGAAGAGATCAAGTGATTGGACCCAAACTGTGGGTTATTGTGAATCCGGAAAAACCACAAGAATTGGCTTTGGATGTGAACAGTGAGGAACAGACAAACGTTGGGTTCAAAGCGAGTCTGGCTTTCATTTTGTACAGAAATATGCGAAAACAGAACTTAGGACTCACTTTCAAAATGGAGGCCCAGACCTGGCATCAGCAAGGTGGTCTGAATGAAGTTCACATCAAATACAATGAATTACATTGCGATGGCTTTGAGGACTGGATTGACTTCGGAAGAGGTGTTCAGCTATTGATCAAAATTGAGTTTAGAGTCTGTATTGAACAGAATGTCACCTACGATGAGGTCTCGGGGTTTCATTTGCAGACAATTATTCTAATGCTTGAGAAACGACTCGAGAGTTATAGAGCACAGCAAACAACGAGTGCGGGAACGGGTCATCAAAGAGTGGCCAAGAAATCAAAGTTGACTTATATTCGCAAACGTGTTGTTCCCAACACTGAAGAAATGTTTTGGTCGGCGCCCAAGACTTCCGAAGACATTATGCAAAGACTTCAATCAATATCTCTGATCCCAACCCAAGAGAGGAATGTATTGAGAGATCAAATACTCAATGAATTCGTAAAATACAACGATTTGCAGATCGGCTTCAGATTCAAAGATGAGTTCGAAGACAGTGTCTGTCTGTGCAGTGAATGGTGTAATTGGAGCGCATTCTTCCACTACAACCCGATCTACCGGTTCCTTATGGTCCGACACAATCAGCTGTATCTGCAGAACCGAACAAATGCCCCGGACATGTATTTGTTCGCATCAGTCTATTCGGCACAGTTAGCAAACCGAACGACTCCTATGCCTAAAACACCAGTCCTTCAACTCATGAGTTGTGCGAATGAATACCGAAAGAAATTTAGGGATAATTTCGGTCTAAAGAATCGAAACTTCACATCCGATTACAGCTTTTGCTTTCCGGCCAATTGGCACAGTAACGGATTAGCCTATAATTATCTCATCGTTGAATCCGTAGCCGATCTGCAAATCATTGAATTTTATGCTTTCCGTGAGAACTGTTTTCTTAATTTTCTCCGAATTTTGTTCGTTTGGATCGTTTTGGATGTTTTGCAGAATATCTGCCATACTCTTCGGCGCCGACCAAAACATGTCAACTGTGTTGGGAACGACACCTTTCCTGATATAAGTCAGTTTTGACTTCTTGGCCCTATTCTGATGACCCGTTCCCGCACTTGTTTGCTGTGTCTGTTGTCTATAGCTCAAGTCTTTTCTCAATCATCAGTAGAATTGTCTTTAAATGAAATTTTGAGACAGAATTCGATGTCATTGACGGCTCAATACTGATCCGGATCTCAAATTTGAACAGCAATTTGATTCCTCTCCCGAAGTCGATCCACTCCTCATAGCCCTCCGGGTGTATTTCAATGTACTTGATCCGGACATCTCTCGTCTGACCCTCTTTGTCCACCCAGTCATCACTGACTCATCAGCCGCTATACGCAAAACCATTTCACTGTTCTGTGTGCGAAAGTCCCTGTATTTACGGACAGGTATGCACAGGAAGTGATTAGCATTGGTCTGCACTTCACTGTTCACTTCCAAATTCACATCCAATTGTTCCGTCGGTTCGATGGAAACTAATAATTTCGGTCCAATGGCTCGATCTCTACCTATGAATCGTTTGACTCCGAATTTGATTTCAATGGTTTCCTTAACCAGCACTTGCCTCAAGTCCTTAAGGAACGGCCGATCTGGTACCGGAGTCTCGTAGAGATGACTCATTGCAGTCAAGTATTCTTTGAACTTCTTGTTATAAATCTCATCACTTGTTGCGGCATATTCTGGATATGATATCAGAAATACTTTGATAGCCCTTTGAAATGCCATACCATTACTGTACTGACTGTCGATCACAGAATTGAGGCTAATATTGCGAAACATTGGAGTGGCCACAGTTGTGCCCATTGTTTGGGATAATGGATCAGTTGATTGGTTTGACTTAAGATTTGCTGCAAATGTTTTTGAATGTAATAACGGTTTTTGAAAATAGATTTTTACTTATTTTGAAAATTCATTATTGGATTTGAAAATTGTTTTAATAATACATACAATAAGAATATTTTTCATAAAGAAAATAGTTTTTTGTTATAACTGAAAATATTTGAATGAAATGAAAGCGAATTTTGAAATAAAAACTACTTTTAGTTATGCTTCCAATTGGACTAAATGTTTGCCGCATTCATATTGAGGTTCAACTCATCGCCAGTTTTACCCCTGAAGTAACTGAACTGTGGGTACAATTGTGTCTCCCATTCAGGCCATCGGAATGGGTCTGCCCTTCGAATGGCATTTGTGTCGCGCAGGTAGTTCTGATAAACGGTTTGGCAGTTATTGAACGCCGTTTGTTGCGGACGAGTCGGAGGAATAGACATAAGTCTTGC
>JAQIWA010000934.1:0-23192 GCA_034693305.1 Eueremaeus valkanovi
CATCATTTGAGGAGTACTTTCGATCCAAAAAGGTTAAATTTGAATTGCCGTGTCCCAAATTGGGAAATGTTCCTTGTAAGCAATGTATATTTTGAGCGCCCAATTCAAAGCTGCAACTTTTCAAATATGAACTCAAATAGTGTACTTACAATAGAAATCTATGTAAAGACCAGTTCATAGAAAGCAACAAATAAGACATGGCTCAGAAAATGACTTTGAGTGGAATGACTGAACAATGAATATTCTAATCAATGAATCCAATGGACTCAACTCACAAATATTAGTTGGTTTGCAAACAATACTTAATTAGTAACAGTTTTCTTGGAGATAAGTGATCGCCAGTAAAGAAATTCATGCAAATAATCGTATGCTTTTTTAAACGATTTTACAACCCTGCTCATCACTGGTTTATTGTATCAAAAACTGATTCATTGTTTGTTTGAACAAAATTTTTTTAATCTCATTATTGACTCAATTTATTTGGTCTGTTCTGTCACTGACTATCAGTTTCTGTCGATTCCTATTATATGTAATGTAATTATAAGTATTAGTGTTATATTCTTTATTTTTTTAATTCGATAATAATTTTTTTAATTTAGCCTTGAACCAAACTACAACTATGACTGTCGGACCGATTAATACTACAAGCTACTTTGAATCTGCAATACACTTCTTAAAGCGACATCGATTGCCAATCAATGTTATGACTGCAAATTTAGCCATGCTCAATGCAATGGGAGCAAGGGTCGTGCCCAGCATAGTGGGCACACTAATTCCGGGTTTAATAGTCGTCCATAATCAGGCTAATTTTCCTCAAGAAGAGGACAAGGAATGATGGCCAGGAATTATTTTCCATTTATTGAACAATTTTTTATAAATGAATTTCTTATGCTTTTCATCGTTTGTTTGACCAAAATTTTTTTAATCTCTTTATTGACTCAAATTTATTTGCTCTCTCTGTCACTGACTATCAGTGTTCTCTTACTATCATTTTCTGTCGATTCCTATTACTGTATATGTATTATAATTAGTAGTATTAGTGTTAACTCATTTGTGTCACACCTGATACTAGCGCTGTTCAAAGCAGGTTCTGTTGATTCTATTAGACCTGTAATGAAGAATAAACTGTTAATTATGTGATAGAAAGCAGACAACTATTATGACAACACATATATATTATATGGTATGGACTGTACCTACTATTGGATTCTTGTTGAGCACATTCGCGCAATTCTTTACTATTCGGTTGAGACCATAGCATAGAATAACTCGATATCTTTGTCTCATTCAGTGCCTGTGCCTGCAGTCAGTGCAACGAAAAAAACATTATAAACATTAATACTAATCAATAATAATAACAATAATAAATACGAATCACTGTTCAAATCGAGTGCAAATCAAATTAACATTACAGAGCTTAGCACCCAGGCTCAACTATTAGCTCAACTTTTTATACAAGCAAGCTAATTTATCATAGCTAGATCAATTCATAATCAAACCAAAGCTTAATATTTGTGTACAGAATTGACATTAGAATTCATACCATTTGTTTGGCACTCATACGGTGCGGAACGTCATACACATGTTCCATATAGCCGTCGAACGGACGCCTGACTCCTCTGGACGGCTCGACAGACGCGCCGCACTCCTGGACACTGTCGTTGGGCTGCGTGTGCTGCTGTTGTTCATCTTCCTGGCCATTCCTGGCAGTGGCGTATCCGTTGGGATAATATATTTGGACTCTCTGTTGTTGATCGTAAAGCGACTCTCCTTTGGGTACTTTGCTGTAGGAGTTGAGGGATAAGTCATCTGTTCTGCTATTATCTCGATGTCTGCAGTCTGTAATAGAGTTAACACTGTTTTAACACAATTACAGTCAATACTATCTGTTATGGCGTAAAGAAAATATATATATTTTTTTCAAACGTTTCGATCGATTATATTAATTGAGTTTATTTTTCACAAAAAAATATATTAAATTATATCAATATATGTGACAGAGATGTCCAATAATTTGGGTGATTTGTAGGAAAAACAGTGACAAATATAAATGTGGATGGTACAAATTTATTTTCTAGGTAAATAAGCTGATTTTATTTCAATTATTATGCATTTGAGCTTGCATATTTCAAGGCACACAATATTAAAGATAAATAATTAAATTATAATTTCAATATATTTTAGATTTAATTTAAATTTTTTTTATAAGAATCGGTCAAAACGTATAATTAATTATAAAAACATTAGTTTTTAGTTTAAGACTTTGTTGGCTATAATTGATTAATTCAAATATCATTGAATGAGTTGGGTTACTTTTAATTCTTAGGTAAAATCATTCTTCAACTCTGTTATCTTTATTTAAGGCCAAGTATATAAAGTACTGTTTCATCCGCAGTGTCGGTGCTGTTCTATATATTGGATTTTACCCAACCATATATCACAGGATACATGTGCTCAATAGTATTATAATTATTAAATTGTTTCAACTCTCTTAACACACTGTGCGATAAAGAGGAATGGCTTGAAAATTGTCTGCAGAACTATATAATATGAAAATTGTAGCCTTTGTTCCGAATTAATGTGTGTTTGAAATAAATTTAATTTTTTATTTCATTTCTTTTCTTTCGGAGAAGAATAGCAGAGAAGAGGAAAAGAATTGTGAGATTGTATGCTATCAATGGGTTTCAAAGCATACTATGGGCTCAAAATCATTGATCACTTTTTCACGATTAATCATAACTTAGCGAATGATTTACTATTTAAAAAAACCTTATTCTCAAAGTACTCGTAAGTGTGGAAAAGAGGCTTCAAATACAGGGATGCCCATTGAAACCAGTGATTCTTTTCGGGTGAATATCTCTTTCATAAGTTAGCATTAAATCTATTAAACTTCAACGAAGCAGTCAATCAATTTGCCAACTGGATCAATTTCGAAAAGGGGTCATACAAAAAGAATGTTCCTACATGGTATGTCTCTACAATTTTTGAGTGAGAAAGGTATTCCAAAAATGGCTGAATAATATTCTATTTGTTAGTAATTAAGAATGGTCCAATATATTGTTGCTTGACAATTAAAAGTAAAAAGTAGATTGCTAAGTTCAAATTCACGCTTTATCTTGGAAATAATGGTAAAATTATTTAAGAATGATCTAAATTAGGCTAGATAATTTTAACCATTTCGCTTTTATGAATGGAGCTTATTTAAGCAGTCAAGTTTTAAGTTGACAATTTTAACGACAACTTCTATGGGCATCCCTGGCACTGAAAAGTGTGTCTGAGAAGTTAAAGAGAATGTCGTGCTATTCATGTTATTATATGAATAGAAAAGGTGTTGTATTATTGCAATCAATTATTCATTATATAATTTGAAGCAATAAAGAGGAGGCGAACACAAAATAAATGACTTAACGGCATATCAGACAAAAAAAATATAGTTTGCGCTGAAATAACAGTACTTTTTTCGTTAGGAGTACTGCAAAAGCAATTGATTGATAATAATTTATGTCTCGTATATATGTGTCGACAAAATATTCAGAAATAAATTATTAAATAATGTTTTTTATTTAACATTAATTCAATAGCCAAACGGAACTGTTAGGAAGAGTACCTTTCCCTAAGAGGTCGAGCACATCCATTGCTCTATATGTGACTTACAGTTATATTTGAGAAATTGGCTCATATTCTAGACTTGACTCAGGGATTACAGGGCTGAGCTGTTTATCCTTATATATATTTTGGCTCTCCTTTTGTTTCTCGATCGCAATGTTCGACAACTTTATTCACTACTCATTCAATTAACTCAACTGAAGAATTAAGTGAACAAATAAGAGGCGAATGGAAAGGGAAGGAAAAGGCATTCAGAAAAACACAGACAACAAAAATAGTTAGACATTAATACAGAAATAGAACAACCAATTAGTCTGTAATCTCTAGTGTTTGATCTCATCTCTAGTCAACTGTTTTTGTTTTAATTAATTCAAGTCCTCATAAATTAGTTATTAATCTTTGAAAGAATACAAACGGAATAATAGATCGGAATAAAAGCTGATTTCTAATGTATTGGTATAAAACAAAATAAGACAGTATATTTTTGCCAGAAAATCAATCCAGAGCTCATCTGTGTATGAAATTCTGTCTATAATCCGACAGAATTTTAATGAATTTCATTCTAATTATAAAAGAATATCAAATTATATTCGTTAACAGAATCTGAAAACATATTCAAAAGTTTACAAAATATTGTTTGAATTTTTTATTCAGTTTAGATTACAGGTAAGTTTAAATGAATGAAACCTAGGGCAAATATGCTATTTAATATTGTTGACCTTGCTCATTATGGGCATCTCTGCTTTTAATTTTTGTTTATTTGACATAGGATTTAATTGTTGACTCACACGGCTCAGTAGTGTTGACTTCTTCCCTGGACTTCCACAGAAGTATGAAACCGGTGGCAAAACTGACAACAATTAGCACTACTATCGCACAGAAGGCAGGGATTAGTATCATTGGGTCTTCCAGTAGTGAGGATTTGGGTCTGTCATAAACAGATAGCGGTTCCACTGTAGAGCCGGTGACAGTAAGTGTGGCGAACTGGTACTCCATCTCTGTGGTGCCGGCCTCGTTCTTGGCCGTCATCAGCAGATCATACCAAGTGCCCGGCTTCAGCTCAGGCAGCATAACAATGGACTGTTCCGGCGGAATATGGTTTGAATGGAGAATCCATTCGGTGTGCAGTCGAGGCTTATATTGGATTATGAAGTGACTGATAGGACACCCGCCGTCTGACCAACGGCTCAGATGTAGTAAAACAAATGTTATGTTTGGCGCAAATAAGACAGATCTGTCCGCAGATACCGGAGCTGTAAAAGAAGATCAAATTATTTCATTGTTTTTGCGATATTTTATAAACAATTTGAATGAAAAATAAATTTAATTAAGAAATCAAATCAATGACAATATCATTGTATATACAGTACCTCTGCCTACAGTTGTGAAGCGCAGTTCATCACTGGCCCTACCGGTGCCGACTTCATTGAAGGCCTCAATCTTAATGATATAAGTTGTACCACATCTGAGATTTCTAAGGACATGGCTCTTATGCTGACGAGTCAATTGTATTGTTTCCCATTGAACCGTCTGTTCGCCAGCAGTGCCTTCACTTCGATAACTGATTATGAATCCGTCCACTTGATTGCCGTCATCCCTGAGCGCCATTTCCCACGTTATAGTAGCCTCAGTAGTGGCCAGACTATCGACTTTAACAATAGGCGCCTCAGGCGGGTCTGCAGTCGAGAGTGTGTTCAGAATTTTTGATATATAGAGGAAAAACATATACATTGAGTGAAGAACTCGTGTATCAGAAAAAATAGTGTATTTTTTATATGAGTATAGGATTGAGAGCACAAGACTTGCATTAATAAAATATCGATCAAATCTAATACATAATGTTTCGATAGGGCTTACCGTTAGAGAAAGTTTCAGCACTCGTTTCTGCACTGGAAGGCCCGGCACCGACACTATTGAACGCTTGTACAATAAATCTAATCGATAAGCAAAGGAGAATTTTACGCATAAATCGCATTTGCATTAACTTTTTTGTCGTTTTCTATTGATTTATATCTGATATAAGTTTATAGAATATTATGAATAAGTAATAAAAAAAATCTATTCATTCTATTATTCAGAATATTCTTCTAATTTATAGTCAATTTTCGATTACAGTTACAGAAAAAAAATTCTGTTAATTAGCAAATAAAATATGGCATAAAATCTCAAACTAATGCTTATAACAAAATAAAACCCTTTTTATGAAATCTAATAATAATCTGAAAAAATATATAATAGTACTATAAGGCCTAAAGCCATTGACTACAACGACTACAATGACTATAGAATTATTAAAATAAATATTCAATTCCTATACTGTATTAACAAAGAATCAAAATCTAATTAAAGCAATGAAAGGGCTTTAGGAATGGATTCATATTTATTATTCACTGTTTTTTATCTCTAAACTAAAATCTCATAAAAACTATTAGCAAATAATGGAAAAGTAATTAACAGAAAAAGAATGAAAAATCTTTCTAAAAATGTTAATAAAATTAATTTTCTATTGAAATGTTTTGAGTAATAAAAACACTGAAAAAAATATTCAGTTTTCAAACAGTTGTTTGAATTTTGGAAAACTTTTTATAAATGATAAGAAATATTGTTCTGATATATGAGAATCAGATGAATAACTCACTTGTATTTTGTATGTCGTACTAATGAATCGATATTATATTCATATTTATTGGTCATCTGCTCGGGTATAGTGTGGACACCGACTGGATTGGCATTTGTTGTCTGCATTGTCTTATAAGTGAACGGAAGTATTGAATTGAATGGTTTGAATCCTATATAGAATCCGTCTATTATTTGTGATTTAGGGCCGACAATACTCCAGGAGATTTTGATTGATTTAGAGTCAAGAGGCACACAAAGCACATCTTGCGGTATGACTGACGGCGCTATCCATCAAACAATAGAGAATAACATTACATATCATAACATATTTCGATAATTTTTTAGATAAAAATTAATAGACTTTTCGTATATTTATAATATATAAGTAAAAAGAGTATAGAAAATAAATATTATATTCAATAACTACTGTATAATAAGTGATAATAGAGCAGTCGTGGCCTGATCTTGCGTTATATCTACCTTTTCAATGCGTCTGTGACTGTGCTGTACAAATAAAACACTGCTTTACAGAGATGACTATATCAGACAAATATCACTGAAATATGACTAAAATAGTCGTCTCTGCAAATCAGTGTTCCACTCGTACAGCCACAGTCGCATTCAAAAAAGTGTAGATATAACGTAACATCGGCTCAGGAGTAAAAAGTAGCGCAAATGTCTCATTAAATACCTTCCATTGTTGTGGTTATGGCAATAGTATTGCTGTAATCACTGCTTCCGATCTGATTCTCTACTTTGCAGCGAAACTCATATGCAGTCAGTGGCGATAAATTAGAGATTGTAATGGCATTGGATGTCGAACTTGTCATATATGCGTCAAACCATTGCTCTAGAAATTGAATCAATCAATTAGACTGCTTTGACACGACATTACTCGCTCTTCTTCAGCATTCAGGCTATGCACCAGAGATGCACAGATGCTCTGATCGGATCGATTAGTCAAGTTGTTTAAGGAAACAAACCGCCTTAGTTTGCAAATAAAAAAAGGAACAGGCTACAACTACTGTATATTGATTAGCTAAAGCTCAGCTAATTTTTTTTTGTAAAATTCTTTCTTGTTTTCCAATCAGAGATGTGCAGAAAATGTACAGAGATAAAAAAAGGGGTAAAGATCAGAGATGCATAAAGTGGATAAAATTCCAATACATTTGCAAGGATCAATTTAGAAATGTCGTGCGATATAAACTAGAGTATTTTCAGAATGCAAGATTATCTATAGCAATCAAATGTGAAAAAGTTGACCCATAATTAAAAATGTCACCAAGCAAATTATCTTATTTTCAAACTAACCAAGCTTTGTATTATACACATAGTCTGCTACATTGTTGTCTAGTAAAAGATGCTGTCACATCAGAATGCATAGGTGGGCATCCCTGTAGAGACTGAACCAGTATCTATATTGTATCACTTATATAACTGGCAGCAAAAAAGCGTCAGAAAACCACTATTCCATTACATCTCTGAAACTTATTCGTAAAGTCAACAAAAATAGAGCAAAAAAATAGTCTTTTTATTTGTATTTTTTTCAGACTCTCTTTTCTTGTCTCCTATTATACGTATCGATAGCACTGTTCACTTAAGGGATTCTTTATATAAATATAAGACAAGTGTATATAAAATTATAGCACAATATTCCTTATGTGCTGTTCAGGCCTTAGGAATAATTTATTATTGAGAATCTGTAGCTATGCTACGCTACTGGCCTTCCGATGCATTTCTCTATTTATATTTTCTATCTATGGTTTTAATTGATATAAATTATTGATTCATTCATTAAATTAAATATAAGTCAATTCATCAATCATTATATTAAGAGCAGAATTAATGGCAATGTAGTAATGGATCTATTAATAAGAATAAAGGGATGATATTTATGATTCAAATCAATGCAAATTTTATGCATAAAATTCTTTCCAGTTTAGGCTACAATGAGAGGCATAAAGAGTGTCGACAAACCATACTATCGATTCGATTAATCTTTTGTTGTCATAAAATATTAGCTCAGAATATAATATATAAAAATATTACTTATTTTTTATCAATTTATGATTAAAAGTTAATTTAGAGTATGAATATTCCATACATTGTGCGCTGAAATTCTGGCACTTCATAGGCTCCACATCATATTGTTATTGTTGACAATAATTTACAGTTCAGTACATTTTTTCAGATAAGGATTTCTGTGAAACATCTATCAGTACCTAAACATATGAGCGATTGTTTGCCAATCAGTTTAAATATTTTTATTAAATATAACATTTAAGTCATAAACGAATATTCTCTGTATATTTTATCCACCATAATCAAGGTGGATAAGCAAGCAAGCAAACTCAATAAAAAAAATTCAACAAGCAAAATCCATTTAGAGCTTGAAAATGTCCAGGAATTCAATAACAACAACGATCAAGTTTTTTGCAAATTCAAAAGTTATCGGATAGTAATCAAGACAGATTCAAACACTAAAATTTAATCTGGTTGCAAATTTCCTTAACCCCTGTCTGTCCACCTCTGGTCATAGAAATAGTTGCAGAATATAGGATAATATGAAAAAAGAAATAATAAATAATAGAATAGATTCGGATGAATACCTGATTTCTTCTTATACTCGACGTTATGTTTAGTGATAGCACTGTTACCCGAATAGTCTTCAGTCCAAGTGATGGACACCGATCTGCTGCCAACTTCTAATGCATGTAAATTAGTTGGCGGATCAGGTGCTTCTTGAATGACTACATTGATGTCTTGGGACTCACTGCCAAACAAATTGATGGCCAGACACGTAAAGATCGCGCTGTCGTTCCTCACGGCGTTTGATATTACAATATTAGACACTTTTTCGCCGTTTTTCAACTCTTCTCTAACGATATACCGATCGATAGTATTTAGCAAAACACCATTTTTCAGCCACTGCAGGGTCAGCGGCGATGAACCGATACCTGTGCACTGGAACTGTGTGGCCGACGCTTTCCTTATTGTTATCAGCTTTTGGTCGCAATGTATTTGTGGCACTGAATGGACAAATAGTTTGGCACTGGTCTCAAGTGGTCGGCCGACGCCATTAGAGGCGTCGCAAATATACAATCCCTGGAATTTGGGATCAACTGTCCGTATATATAGCGACCCGTTCTCTAACACATGTATCTGCGGACTGCTTAATATGGATATGGCGTCGGAGCTCTTAGGCACAGCTTGTGCTGGATTTGTGCGAATGTATTTCCAACGAATCACTGGCTGTGGGTAACCACTGGTCTGGCATTGAAAGTGCACTGAATTGCCACTAATTGAGTGCTTGTCCGACGGCTTAATCAGCCAAATGGGCGCCGCTCTGACAGTCATAGTGGCCGTGAAGTTAGTGGTGGCCACGTCTGATGTGGCCACACAGGTATAGTTACCCGAATGATAGCGCGATATATTGGCTATGATTAGGGATGATATGAATTCGTTAATAGAGACCACTTGAACGAAGGCATCGATTTGTGCCAATGGTTTGCTGTCTTTCAACCACTTTATTGTTATCGGAGGCTCTGTTAGGCCAGGAATGCAAAAGCATTGTAAGAGAAGAATAGAAACAGATATTTATTTTATTGAATAATTTCTGTCCATATTATCGAATAATCACAATATGTTTATATAAGATAATCGCAGTTCACCTCCAGATATGACGGAACAAACAGCAGAACTTCTCATTCCTTCCTCCAAGTTCTCAGAGAACATGAATGGACTGATGACCGGCGCAGCTGTTCGTAAGTGTTTGGGCAAAGAATAGCAGAATATTTAATATATTTCATACTATTATAACAGAAGAATATTTTTGTTTTGCTTTTGTTTTGTTTTAATTCTTTAACACAAATGCTTTGCTATTATTATAATAGCAGTTATGATGAGTGGAGTTCAGAGATGAGCATAGACTCAATTTTGTTGGCATAACGAAAAACAACCCCGAATTTGGATGAGATTTTTATGGGGGGCGAGGAGTCGCACAAAAAACAGATGTGGGTCTGTTTTGTCTCTATGTTCAACTCTGGTTAATTTTACAGAATAAACAGTGAAAATGACTTCGGATGCAATCAGCATTTTCGTCAAAAATCAAGATGGTCATATTGTAAATATTTATTTGTTCAATTTAGATTTGAATATTACCTATCTTAATTATTGCTATTAAACTAAAGGCAAAATTCAAATAATCTTTTTACAAATTTAAATAGATGCTATCTCAATTTAATTTTTAACATTGAACCGGGTATTAATTTAATAAAAATAAATGAGTTTAAACTTTTAATAAAAAAAATTGCATAAGAAGAGTAAAGTGGCTTATGTTAAGGGTTTAGGCATTTAGTTACGGGTTTAGAGATGAATCCAATTTTGCAATTCTGGTACAGAAGTCATAAAAGAAGTCTTAATTCGTGCCAAAAGTTAAAGTGATTTAAGAGTTATATAGATTTTCTTCACTCAAATGTTTTTTCATTAAATTCAATGCTTTTAATCCAATGCTTAACTCATCTCAAACACTACTCTACTCTAGCCTTATATACATCAATAGAGTTGTGTCTGTAATGAAAAAGTATTTGTAAGTCAGACCGACCGCTAACTCTCAGATGGAAAGTCTGTTCACTCCGTTCCCCGTTCAGCGATAAGACAACACATTTGTAAACGTCTTCGTCGTTCTTCTCGACCTGATTTATAGTAATCTTTCCAATCGCTGGCACCGAATGCCGTTCCTCTAAAGGCAAGCGACGATTTCCTGCACAGCCAACAAACGGATCGCCAATTGGATAGAGAAGTAAAGAAAAGAAAGAGAAAAATAATTTCTGTTTTATGTTTACTATGTTTTCAGTTTCATTGATTGCACTGTTTATAGACTTCGATCCAATACATGTTATTACTAACAGTGTAACAGTGTTCCACTTTTCCCCCCTTCCCTTTCCAATGCTTACATATCCACTGGGAATTTCCTATAATGATTAATTATGTTGCACGTTCACTTTTCCCTGATATACTTCAAGTAGTACTGAGAATTACTTATTTTGAATTGAAAGTTACCAAGATGAATGTTGCAATCAAGTGCAAAAAAAATTGATGTAAGTATTTAAAACAAGCAGAAAATTATACAAAAATAAATAATTGAATTTTTATATCTTATTTATATTTTGCATTAATTAGAGAATTATCAATATTCAAGATCCAAGAGCTCTGGGTCAAAATTTTATTTAGTGATTAAACAATTAAAATGCAGTCACGCTCAGCAACAAACTAACCCTAATTCTGGCGAACCCTTTATATTGAAGGCAAATAAATAAGTTATGGAAAGAAAAATATGCGAAACAGTAATAAACGATAAGACAATTGAATAGAATGAATGAGTTGTTTACCCTTTAAGAAGAATACTTCATCGATAGGATATCCAGCAAACGAACAGTTTATAGTGACTGAATGGCCCAGAATAGCAGTAATGTTTCCGATAGGCTTTATGTAAAGCGAACCCATTATATTAATGCGCGCCTTATGAGACATAATCCCAACTGAATTACTGGCAATGCATTCAAAAATTCCGGTTTCCTTAAGAATAGAAACATAACATAAAAAAAAGTGTAGAAAAAAGACATAAAAATACATAAGAAATAGTAGAGAAACACAAAAATTATTAGACAATTATTATGATTGAAATAACATATTATGTGCTAATGGAGTATCTCTTGGCCCAAAAGGAAAGGCAGCTGGAAATGAGCAATAAGTGTCGAAATTATTTGCAACACAACTGCACAGTTAGGATAAGGACTAAAAATTCTTTGCATTTATTTTGCATAAATATCTGAATAGAATGAGAATATTCTGAATATTCTCTTTGTATATATGTTTTACTCCTTTTTCTTCTAATCATTACTTTTTTTTGGTATAAGTGCTTATATAGAGTGCTATTTTGTTTCATAGATTTATTGATCTTTTGATCCGACAATAAAGTCCTTAAAATAGTTTCTATTTTTTTCTCTACTTTTTCGTATGGATAAGGGATTGGAAGAGTGAATGAGTGAATCTGTGCACTGAGAGAGAGCACTGGCAGCTAACCTCCATTCTTAGTGCACTGATATTGAGCTGCGAAACAGTGCCGATTCGATCGGATTTGGCGAAACTGTGAACTCTAGCCCTATGTATAGTCGATATGTCGATCTCATCGACTTTCCATGAGATGAGCGGTGGCGGCAAACCTATGGCCGAGCACTTGAGCGCCAGATCACTGCTAGTCATCTTTATCTGTTCCGAGAATACTGTTGTAAATGTCGGCGCTTTCTCTGTAAGGGATTGGCAATGAATGCACACAAGGAATACAGAATAAGAATAGAGAATAAGAAAATATAACAATATATTAGACGATAATTATTGGCAATCAATAAGTCTATAGTCTATACGATATGTGAGAAACAATTCATTTCTTTTCTGATGTTTTTTTTCTTCTCTTTTGATCTCATTTTGCTTGCAATCAGTGCTAATATAATAATATAATTTTTGGTCTCATTTTCATCATTACCTTCCATCGAGAGCACAGTTGCTGACTGAAGCCATTCATTACTGTGCAGACCAGCCCTGTACTGAATAAAGCACTGAATAATACCGGTATCGCTATAACGAAACGAACGGATATTAATAACAGTTTCGGATATTTTTCTGATTCGATGATCCATTTGTATGGCTTTCATATTTCTGAACCATTTGACTGCGACTATGAGTCCATTGCTTAGCGGTGCGAATGAGGGCTCGATCACAGATAGGTTGCAATTTAGTATAACATCTTCGCCCGGACTGGGAGTCAGCGAAGACGCAGATAAGGTCACTGTTAGTGAAGCTGTTTATTGGATTTGATTGTATTTGTTGTGCAAAAAGATAGAGAGAATGAAAGCGTTTAGAAGTTATGTTATTAATAGTCGTATTAATAGAGTCGTTATCTTTCATTAATCTATTCATTAGAGCGTTTGACTTACATCTGACAAAAACTTGTGTTTCATATCTTTGTTCAGCTCTGGTATTGTTGGCCAAACATATGAATCTTCCGCTCTCTCTATTGGAAGCGCTGGCTATCAATAGCATGTTTGGCATCACTTTGTAGTTCTCTGACGTCTTCGACGACACGGGTGTCATACGAGCTGTCGATGTTTCCGATGTACTCGAGTGATACCATTCCAGTGTCGGCCGGGGATCGCCGTCAAACGAACAATAAATAGCTACTGACTGGCCCTCATTGACAACCAGGCTTGTGCCAGAAGGACTCAGATTGGATTTGAGGCCTTGGCTCAGCCCATGTACTTTATCTAAAGCGCAATACAATTAATGAAGTAATTAATCAAAATTTAAATGCAATTAAAGCACAAAAAAATAAATAAAGATTTTCTCAATATGTCTGGCATTTAATCAGACATTTAATGAAACTTTAATTATTGTTTGCAAATATTGGCCAATGTTTGAGGCACTCGACTAAGCTATATGTGCTTTATATGACAGTTCGCTAAAACACTCGTAGTTTTAATTATTGGATACTATTTGCCCGGAATTGTCTGTGAAGTGGTTTTTAAAGATTATTTTTCTGTTAAGTATTTTGAAAAATCAATATAAGGTCGAAATTAATTTAATTGTAACTAAATGGCAACGTAATTGTGCACAAAAATTAAGCCAATCCTCTCAGATAAGTATAGCAATAAATTATTTCAAATCTAATCTAAAGAATTAAATGTAATAAACGCACGAATTAATACATTAACAGATTTTTATTAGACTTTTGCTGTCATTTGAAACAAATATATGGAAACAAAAATTTAATTATTGATTCTAGAAGTCAACCAGAAGTTGCATTAATTAAGGAAGCTCAAATATCACATTAGCTAAGCTGAATTTTACCAGAATTTCATGAAAATAAACAGAAATAAAAATTTAGAAAAAATTACTACAAAATTATTTCCCAGAGAATTGAAAATATTATAGAAATCTGTATTGTTTTGACTGAAATTTTCCGATCTTTTTGGTTCTTATCTAAAACTTGTCTACATTTTTGCATTGGAAAATGTTGCAGGATCATTATGATCATTATGCTCAGTCATCATTAATATAGTGTATGCACTCACCAGTAAGAATGATACGAGCCCAGGTCAAACTATCTGTCCTCTCTCCTGTTAGTCGGTTGGCTACTTGGCACCGGTATCTTCGCCTCAAATCCTTGCCATCGACGTTCGTGATGAGCAATTCCCCGGTGGACAGTATGTAATGTTTGTTCTGTACAGATTTGCCTACAAATACAAGAGACAAACATACGGTTCGTTCAGTCATTTGTTAGACTTATTAATGAAATATTTGTTTCCGTTCCATACGTCCGGAAAATCTCATTATTTGTATTGTAATTCTCAGTACAAAAGGATATTTGATATAAAAGTTTAAGAATAACAGACAGAATATTCTGTCAAAATCTAATATATCGTACGCTTTCGCTACTAATAGAGTATATATTAATAGTTATAATCTATATCTATAACACAAATACTGTATATTTTAATTATCTATTGAAGTACTGAATAGAGTATTGAAAAAGTATCGCAAAAAATAAGATTAAAACCTAATGAGTGTATAGATTAGATGTATGTAATAGAATGTAATTGAAGTCTAAATTCCTCTTAAGTTATACGACATTATTAAAGCGCTGAACAGAACTGTGCGATCATTAAGACTGGTGTGACTTATATTATATATATTGAGGAAACTGTTAAGTCGTTTGAATGGCTCACAAATCGCGTATTTCATAGCGTAGTAATCGATAGTTACTGTTCAGTTAGGAAAGAGATGAAAATTTGCTCCAAAGAAGAGGAAAAAAAATAAGAAAAATCTTATGTGTATTCAAAAACATTCATTTTGTGCTTTGAATACAGAACAGAGTTTTCTTGACTTAAATTCTAGACTAAAAAAAATATAGCAAAAGAAAAGTCACTTTTTCTCTCTCCCTTTCCTCTTCTCTTATCACAGAATTCATAGTTTTTCTGTTTAAGATTCCGTACTTATAGTCTGGAAAAACGAAATATTCCTAAAAATATTCATTAGTTTTGGCGATGGATTTGAGTCCAAAATAGGAAAATAAATTTTCTTTTTCTTCGGTTTTCTCTTATTCTTATATATATTTTTTTTCTGCTGTTGTTATGTCTGAGAAGTCATCTCTTTTTTTTCGCGAAACAGAACTAAACGAATGCACAGCAGAAGCCGAACATCTCATTAGTGTTACCTTTGATGTGAATCATGTATTTTGTCAGTGAAAGTGAAGCGCAACTGATGGCTAACTATCTTATTAGTAGAACTAAATATAATAATCCGCTCAACAAATACTATAATACAGTAGTGTATCGAATGTCAAATTAAGCAAAATGACAGTCGATTTTGAGCCATACAGTCAAAGCTTAATATTAATGGTTTGCGTATTGCAAAGAAAATAGTCTTATGTTTTAGCGAATATTCATTCCTAATCTGGAATTACAAAACAGCGTAGATCATTTCGAAAGCTGGCTTAATTGAAACTGTAATTAAACTTTTCAAGATTATAGTTCTTTACTACTCTTGATTAAATCCTTTTGAATCAATTAAAAGAAAGTTTATCCGATTTAATCACGTTTGATATCATTTTAAGTCAACTTGGCTCAATTCTACAAAGTTCAAATTATTGCAAGGACATTTCGCTAATGTCTAGCTTATCTTAGAAATTCCAGAACATCATCTATTTAATTAGTAATAACCGAATAGGTTTGTAAAATTAGAGGGGGTAATTTTAGGCTAATCCTTGGCCATACATTTTTCTCATATTTTTGAGAATATTTCCATATAATCCGAATAGTTTTAATTGAAAACCATTTGCACAGCTCTGCCAAACAAATGAATGAAAACAATACAATGAATATATCACATGATATAAAATATTAAGTTTTAATCTTTCAGTTTGTGTTTGACTCTAATTAATCAAATTATTAATTTTAATAAACATTTCAAAGAAAAAGAAAAAATTTAATTTAGAAAATAATTTTGCTGTTAATTCACACAAAACTATTCGTATGAAAAGTCAATGAAAAGCAATTAAGAAAAATTTAATCTAAAAATTTTTAAGAACAAAATTAATGCAAAATTTATTCCACTCTTTATAATAGAGTGAAATAAAAATGAATAATAAGAATAAAATAAACGAAAATATAAATTCATATAATGCTAATGCATATAAACTTTCTGTTCATTAGTATATTTATATTCATAGATGTCTAACGAATTCAAAATAATTCTTATTCTTTAGGAATAATTTGAGCCAAAAAAGCAAATAAACAGAAAATATATTCAAAACTTCCTATAATTATACTATTTTTTCGCTAACTTTAAAAAACAATATAATTATAGACTTAATAATTATTAGTTCATTACTTCCCGTAAAACCCATTAATCCGTAATGAGTCAGATAGTAATGAGCTTTGTATCCAATGCCTCATTACATGTTAGTTAATGAAAAATTTGATGCCATTCCTCACACATCAAAGAATATATAATTTTGTATATATTTTTTGGACTCAAAATTCAATATTCTTTGCATTTTATATAAAGATATCGGAAAAAAAAGTTTTACTTCTAGTCTGGGATATAGGAAACGATGAGTTTATCGATTGAAATGTCTTATAAGTAAGGCTTTGTTTTCGTACAACAGTTTTTTGCTTCGGAACAAATCTATGAAAACATTGGTTCCGATCAATTGAGAGATTTTTTCGACTCTTTTCCGAAGAAGAAAATAATTTGAAAAAATGTATGAATCGATGAAAAGACTATGAAATAGAATAAGATTTGAGTTTACTTTAAAAGAATTTACTTTAAATAATTGGTGTATAGAAAGAGAAGACTATGTAATGTAATGGATGTTAAACTTATCGCAAACTTTCTATTTTGATACTAAATGACTGACATTTAACAAATTTAATATAAAATTCAGAAAAATAGAGAGAAAAATCTCATCCCGTTTATTGAATTGAACGAAACTTATACTCTATAAAAATGAGAAACTTTCAATCAAGATCACTTTTAGAAAAATCATTTTAAAGACGATTCCATTTACTTAAACTCAAATAAACAAGCTTGAATTCTAGGTAGAGATTATAGAGCTTGATAAATCTATTTTGGTGCGAATTGAGTTGATAAAATTGTACATGTACATATTAGCAATCAAGTTGATCGGCTAATGAGCCAACTTGCCTTCTGGTGCTCGACTTTAAACAAATTAAACTTGCTACTTTTGAAAATATTAATTTTCAAACTGTTACTATTAATAAATATTCACTTCTATAATGAATAATAGCTTTAATTATTATTTTGCACAAAAATATTAATGATTTATACAATTGTTTGCATTAATTACTTCGCGTTGTCGTTAATTATCTCAAATTAATTAATTTATGGCAATATTTAAATTTATTTCGTATGCATTTGAATACAAAATATTTATTTTCTTTTCGACAAATATTCAGCAAAACTTTTCAATTATTTTTTGAATTCTTAAAAATAAAAATTATTTTAATTAAAATTAAAAAAAACCAAAAAATTTCATCTGACTATTAAAAGTTATTCCGGACACAAGTCATTACATTAGATGATCAAGTTAACTTCTAAAATGGCATATAAGGTCTGTAGAATGCAAGTCACATAATATATGAGAATTTACTGCATATCAGTATATATTGTATTATTTTTTTTTTCATTCAAATTCCTGCAGAAATACACGAAAGCTTTAAAATGCAATTTAATATTCTATGCGTTTTATGATTACATTTCATTGATTTGAACTCAAAAATAGATTACTATAAGCAGAGATGATGAAAAGTGAATCCGAAAATACCATGGTAATACTCTTAGAAACTCAATAAACAACTAATTTGATGAAAACGTTGCAAAAATGCGCTATTTTTAGGTTATATACTCTTCAGTCAGTACAGTTGCTATGGGCTAAAATAGCCCGGTAGCAATTGGATTATCCGCATCTCTGCTCAAACGGTTTGGCAAAATGATATAAATTGCAGGCATTGTATATCAGATCTGATGATAGACTACATTATAGTAATTATAAAATTAGTTCATCTAATAAACTGAAAAATATTTTGCGTACGAAAAAGGAGAGCAAAAATCAACAAAATTTTTTCCGATGAATGAGTTCAACATTCGCTTCAGATTCTGCTCTACTTTAACATTCATATTGATATAATTCGCATACATTTTAGGAACAAAAATATAAGACTGCATAACAAAACTGCTTGTATATGAAAAATGTTTGTCAGAATCGATTTTTAGTGGAGAGCTCCGACACTTTCTCTTTTCTCCGCACACATATACATAGGCACAGACACATAGACACATACACTAACACATTCACTCACTCTTTAAGTGTCATATCTTTCTAACTTTCGCCTTAGATTTCATTCAAAATTTCAAATTCTGTGCTATCTATGTATGAAATGTAGTGAATAGAAAGAGGACTCGTATGAGAGATGGAAAGGCAGAGAATGGTTGAGACAAATATGCAAAAAAAAATTGAGTACAGCTGCAATGATAATGCTTTTTACACATGAATTTAGAGCTTGACTTATAATTTAGTGTTAGAAACACAACGAATAGAAATAAGAGCAGAGAATATACTCTTCGGGTTTTGACTGAATAGACTCAGCGAAGGGATAGGAATATAAAAAAATTTCTGTGCATTTTGTCACAACACCACTAACACTAACTGTGCGAACAACATAATCAGATTAGCACTGGAGAAAAAAGTTGTGTTCATTCTCTCTCTCTCTTCTCCCTATCCTCTCACCACTTGACGTAATACTAACTTATTCTATATATTCCTTATATTTTAGGGATTTTTATATTTTATATATATTTTTTGCATATCTTATATAAAAAGCTGTTATACTCTATGACTGTATAAGTATTTGTATAATACATAAGATGTAAAGAATATAAGAATATTCTTGAAATGACTCGAACGAAAAGCACTGTTATGTATGTTGTGTTGTGAATGCATTAGCTAAACAAATATAGCATAAATATGACTCTGGTATAAAGTAGAGTCAGTACAGAACACTTGAAAGTTATACTTAATATTTTCTTATTGTATTATATTATATGAAGAGTCAGTATTATAGCCTTTTTTCAAGTGTTACGACTACTGTATATTAAAATTTCAGTCTCTATACTCTCCTCTCCTCTCAATCGTCTTTCTCTAAAACTTCATTCTTCTTCATATCATATCATAATATATAAATATATACTACTTGTGTGCTATGATATACAGTTAAACTTATAGTACATTCCGTTCCTCTCCTCTGCATATATAAAATTTTTCAATCAAACTAATGGATAGATTTAAGTGAACGCAAAACTTTTTGAATTGCAGTTCAACACTGATAACAGACGTGAGACTCTTTTAGCCGAACATTTACTGTACTACCAGTGCAGTTAGTCGTTGCCATCCGAGCAGAGCCTAAACTTTTCCTCTCTCTTATGTGAATTGCAGTTTAGTGTTTTGGGCACAAAAACACTTCATTACACTAAATATATTTTTGGTTGCCTTTAGTTTTACGCTTAGAAGCAATCGTAAGATTATTTTAATTTATATAAAATTTATCATTCATTGCGAATATCGTTAGTAAACACACTTTTTTTCTGTAGCTTTTCATTACTTGTTAGACACTATAATAGATTAGTTTTTAGCATAGATTACAAATCGATAGAAAAATATTTCTTTACTTATCTTTTTTTTGCTTATATTCGAGTAATTGATTCTCTTATATAAATATGTCTATGAATTCCAGAAATATATTATTTATTAATCATTTTTTTTCTATTCAAAACATTACTTAATATTATAATTATTTTTTTTGTGCCGCAAAATATTATTTAAAAGCTGTTCGGATGAAAAATGAATGGCTTGAATAAATTTTGATTTTTGTTCTGGTTTTTTGGTTAATTGTCTTTCGTGTTCAGTAATTAATACTGTGTTTTGTTTCGAGTGCTTAACTGTTTGTCTAATTCTGTCTCACATTTAATAATGAATGAAATGACAAACGTATTCAGGAAATCAAATCAAGTGCTGAAAACATTGTGTTTTTTGGGTTAAATATAGGAAATGAGAATAACATTCACTAAAAACACAATTGAATTCAATATTTTCTATCGATTTATAGCATTTCTTTTCATCAATTTCTAATTGTTCTAGCTATGTTTGACATCTGGACATTGTGGACATCTGGATAAATGTGCATGAATCATTTTATCAAATACATGATCTACCTCATTTTATGAATATAAGATATAAAATAAAATAGATCTTGCTAAAACGTGTGAAATTTCCAATAAACGATATTTAAAATGTCAATGTTCAGTGAAGTATCCGGGTGTAATATAAAATGACTAATAATCAACTATATTTTGGCCCTCCAATCGGCATCACTGCTAATAATATTAATTAATAATTAATTATATGTTTTATTTAATAATTAATCTTTTAGTGTATTTACTTAGTGTTGTATTCCTATGCTATACATGTGGTATACAAAGCAATCAAAATTAATTTGTTTGCACTTTCCGTATATTTATATTATTTTGCGAATAGAATCCGAATTGAATTTGAAATAATTCAAAAATATTCTCAATGTATGTTTCGGCACGTTTTTCATCTCATCTGATCATTGCTTAGATTCCACTCATATTTGTCATAAATAATAAATTTATTTATATTTAAATTTTTCTGTATATCTAATCAGAAAATGATTCAATAATTTATTATTTATATTCAAAAATTCATTTATACCCAAACCCAGCGCTGAATTGGATTTTTTTTGAATATAAAACCAAAAAATATAATAACATTATTAAAATGCAAAAAACAAATAAAACGAGAAATTTATTCACAAAATATGACATATAATATAGAAATGAGAAAATAATTTGTATCCATGTTATCCATATATCATATGATATGGTATAAAAATAGCATAGAGTGTATCATCTCTTCCATTGTATTGATTTGTCAATAAATAACATTTGATATTATTCTGGTCTACGACTGCATTGTATATATACCAGAGTATTGATTCCCAAACGGGAATTCATATCTTTTCAAAAGGTTTTGTACAGAAATTCTAGTCATATAATAGCCAACAGTTATTGTCCATAAACTAAAGGTAAACCAAAAATGACTGAAATGCTACAGTTTGGCCGCTTTCTGCACAAATAGGGCACTGGTGGTGGTGAGCATAGCAAGGTTATTCTACAAGAATTTTACTTTAATTCTTATCAATAAATGAGCAAGATTAAATCATTGCGACTAAGCTTGATTATATTCTGAATAAATCTAATTTTGTTTAAAATTGACATATTTTAATTTGAACGTGTTCCATTAAATTTCAACTAGTTTCTTTTCATTATGCTCTAGAATTTTGATAATTAATTAATTTCATGCCTAGTTGTTATATGAGCTAGCTTGCACATCCCCAGTACAGTTTGGAATAATATATTATATTTGAATCTGATTTTCACTTTTATTTCAATTTGCTTTATAATGAACTCCTGTTTGGAATAAAAGGCATAATTTATTCAGATCTGTCGGAACCAATTTGCAATCCAATGTTAATTTGTTTTTTATTTACTTTAGTTGTCATAACTTTTCATATAATTCTTTGACTTTTTTCCAGACTCTAAGCTCTGGCTCACTCTTCACGACTATGTCTATCAAAATTATCTTTGCTATTGAAGTAAAGCCTATATTAATAATAAATGATTGTCTGTTTTGTCACTTAAATGTCAAATCAGATAAAATAAAATATTTCTTTAAAAAGCTTTCACTAATTTATGAATTTTTATTCATTTGCCAAAAATCTCTATTGAAATGAATTATTAAAATAAAATCTCATTTAATGACAAAAATATTCACAACACGAATAAATTGCTTTAAAAAAATTGATGAAAAGTCTTGTCAAGTGTTTTATATTTTATTAATATTTTTTTCAATTTATTTTAAATTAATTTTTTTGTTTTTGTTTTGATTAGAAAACAAAATCAAAACTAAAGTAAATATTCTTTTCTTTATATTTTGATTTTTTTTAGTTGAGCTGCCTATGTGTGTGAGTGCGGTCTCTATACGACAGCACACTTTACCGGATATTATTAGATTAATACTAAACCTTAAAACCCAAAGAAAAATCACTTTTTTCTCTTAAAACAAAAAAAAGAGCAGAAAAACAAATCCCAGCGACGAAAGAGAGGGCGAAGTAATGCACGCATAAGACTAATCCCTTTACTGTTGACTCTCACACAAACACAATATGCACTGAAGAGTCTGTGCTCTCAGATATAAGTTTGAAGTTTTCTTTTTATTATCTCATTTCAGTTCTGTTTAATCTTTTTTGTTCTCTCTTTTCGCTGTCTATTGACTGAAAATCTTCACAAATAAAACGTACAGTTCTTTTGCTCTCTCACAGCTCTTCATACCGCTCACCCATCTCTATGGCCTTACCTAAAGCACTGTTAGTTCTGGTGACCGGCAGAACAATGAGTCCGTCGTCTGTAATCCAAAGCGAAACTATGTATAGCTCTTCAGCGAAAGCACATCTTAATATCGCATCCATTCCTTGGCCAGCAGTGGCATCAACACTATGAACGTCCGTTTGTTTGTCCAATACTGCAAATAAGGAAATAAAAATAATATTTAGAGATCACTCGCACAAGTGTTTTATATATACAGTATTACTATATTTTTCTATTAGTATAGAAACAATTCAATACATTGTATGGAATGTAAGAAAATATATGAAATATTTGTTCATATTTTCTGTATATTTATTATTATTAGTTTGAACTGAATTTCTTTGGACACAATTTTTGTTTTTTTTCTATGCATTTCATAAAAAATA
>JAQIWA010000935.1:0-23162 GCA_034693305.1 Eueremaeus valkanovi
TAACTGAAATAATGTAATAAATTCTAAGAAAGAAAAAAACAAATATAAATAAAAATTATGTTTTATATAATAGTTATCAATATTTATGCGAATTTCATATTAATATTATTGTGTTTTATATAAAATTCAAAACATTTTTTCAATTTAAATAAGAATTTTTAGCGGAATATACAGAATATTCTTTGTGTTATTGTGAGGCTTATGAGTGTTATTCGCATTCATTTACAGAATTCCTTTTGTTTCGTTGGTATTCATTGTTTTATCACAAGAATATAGAATTCATTTTTATCTATTCAACAAAATTCTTATCAATTTTTCACTTCAGAGCAAATTTTTATGGATATGTGTTCAGAATATATTAATATAATATAAAAAAATTCTTTTTCCGCTTCTAAACACAAAACGCTTTTATTTATACAATTAATTAATGAATTCATTCCTATTTATTATTCTTATTATTATTCCGTTCGACTCATGTGTTAGATATGGAGACAAATAATGTTAATAAGAATTTATTTTTTTTTTGTGAGCTTTTGCTCTGAAAATTAACTTATCTTTCGTACACGTTATTCATTTGTAGACATAAGAGAGCAAAAAAAGGAGTAAAAAAATCTTGTGATCCATAAATAAAAATCAATTACATAACAGTTGAGGCGGAATCCGAAGAATGTTAAGGCCTCGACATTACAGAGTATAGTGAAAGGCGAATGTCATTCCATAGTAGTCTACAGTTGTATGTGTTGTATAACGTTTGGGTTAGAGATATTTATCCGTTTAATATTTGTACGTAACTTATCGATCATTCAGTCTCTCTCTCTCTCTCTCTCTCTCTCTCTCTCTCTCTCTCTCTCTCTCTCTCTCTCTCTCCACGAAGAAAGGATAAAATAGCGACTTTTTACCCGGGGATATAAGGGGGGATACTATGTAAGACAAGATGGCGGTCACAATGGCCGACAAAATAGTGTTTAATAAAATTCAGTTAAAAATAGATCATTTTTTGTGAGTTTCTCAAAAATACTGGGTCGCCACTCATCAGCTTAAAACATCAAGATATATTTTTTATCATCGTCGAAAAGAAGCTAAACCACCTTGCACATATTGGCTCTTTCCTTTTGTTGCCCCCACTCTTTCTTCTCCCACTCTTTTTCATCTAAAGTCTGATATCGTTTTTCATAATATAATATTATATAAGAATATATAACTGAAGTCAAACTAATCTATTCTTTGATTGAATTTTTTGTACTTCTGTTTCCATTGATTTATTCTTAAGGAAGAAATTGGAGATAAGAATAAAAAGACTGTTTATTATTCTTTGCTTAACTTTTTTTTTGTGCCTGAGTAAATCGATAATAGATAAGGAACTAACCTGGATACTACTAATTACAATGCATAAATAATTAATCATTTTCTTATCCGAATCAATAAAATTAATTAGCAAGCATCATTTTAAATGATGTTCTTTTCCTTTATATTTTTGTTATTATTTTCGAAATTAATTATATATTAATAATATTTTCGATAAGAAATGATATATGACTTATGAAAGTTCATATTTATAGAGTAATGATCAGAGAGTGGATGTTTCAGCTTGCAAGCTTAATTGAGAAGTATGTAGTTCATAAAAAATAACGAAATACAAACATGATCATTTATTATATTGATATAAAATAATTCTATTCATCGTAATAAATAACAAAAAGTAACCACATCAATTATATACTTGCACAATACATAGCAATTTGACCTTGATTAATCCATGTCCGTTTTGCTAATCATAATACCGGCCCATATGTTCATTAATAGTATCAATATCTGAATTAATACCATTTGCTTCAACATTAACGCTATCGACACCACAATCAATGTCACCAAAGCCTCTGTACTAAACGGGCCGATACCTGGGTCACGGCATACTGGCATAACCATCAGGCCTATGAACTATATCTTAAATTGATTTTTAATTATCAAAGGCAACGATAAAAGTGGCCAAAAATAATATACAGAATACAACGGGTTTTAAAATCCGTATCAAATCAGATGTGTTTTTGTTTTGGAAATCAATTAAATTATATAATAATTAATAAATTGAAAAATAAATTCCATTTCATTGAAAACTGACACTGGAGTCTGTGGGTGGATAATACGATTGTCCCCTTATACCATAACCACCATACTCATTTAATGGCGCATTCAGGCAATACATTTAACAAGGTAAAAAATAATGAATAAAATAATATTCAGAATAAAAAGCATTATTTTTATTGAAAAAAATGAATACTTATTGAAACGAAACTATAATTTATTCAAATATTTTATTACTAAATATAATATTATATTCGGTTCCACGTAATTCTAACCTTCTTATACATTCGTGTGCAAATAGTACATGCTTAAATTATAAATTAGAAATATTTGAAAGTGTAATGAGCACGATCCAGGCCAACACAAAATCAACATGATTAATAATAAATTATTTTAGTTTTTCTGCCTATATTACAGAGTAACCGGGTAAAATTTCAAATAGCTTAAATATGACCAAACTTATAACTATTACAAACATTGTTTTTCTATTCTAGTTGAATAAATTATAGTGTATGTTGAGTTTGATCTTGCTAAAATCAATGTCAAAATGATTATAACAGTAATAATTCTTTATTCGGAAGAAAATAATTTTCAAAATTGAGTCCAAAAGAAAAAACTACTCAAATATGAAAGAAAATGATTCGATTCGACTGTTCTTTCATTAAATATAAAGGAATTTCAGAAAATATGGTTTATTTATAAACTGACCCAAACTGAATAAAAAAAATGTTTTCATAGAGAAAATCAATTTGAAAATCAATAAAAAGCCTAAATCTATATTCACTTCTGAGTCCCGATAGTAATGATAGTAATGATAGAAAAGCTTTTTTTCAATTTGTTTCTCATGAAAAGCAAACCTTAATTGTTGTTAATTCAAAATAAATGGCTTTTTTGGGCAAAAATAAAACTTTTAGCTATTAGTAAATCAAATGTTCCGGTTATACAAGGGATGAGCAGGCTAGACAAAGTAACAGTGTTTGCACATAGATAACATGGTCATGTTTATTTTAATTGCGTCTACCAGAAAAAATAATCAAGTTAGTTATCACCAGAAGTTTTAAAAATTTAGAACTCATCTTGAATTCGATTAGATGAATAATTTTACCTTGTTATATTTTGTATTATATGCTACTATATTCCTGACTGCTCATTTTAACTCAGGTCTGATTACCTCCTAGGCTAATTTAAATTATAATTTACTAATTAATGCTTTACAATTCGCCCCATCTATTGGCCATCTCTGGCAAAGAATGGAAGACTTATTTCGCTTATTCTTCTCCTACTTTTCATCATTGGTTTCAATCCTTTATCTTCTGTTCCACTAATGGTTTCATTACATACGAAAAACTAAGACTTAATTCGAATAAATTAAGTCTTATTTGAAGATAACCTTCGGATAAGTATTACATTATTCGACTAAAAATAATTAATGAATTGTAGGTTCGGCTCAAATATAATTGAAAAAATCCCTTTCGATCTGCAGTACAGTATAAATAATTGAAATGAAATATATCCTAATATTCTCGCTATTAATGACGGCTTTTATACTTATCTCTAGTGTTGAAACTTAAGTAACTTTTTCTTAGGTTCGAAATCTCAAATCTCACCCGGGACCTTGGTAGTTAGAATCCATGTACTCTTATATGTATGCGATTTTGTTTGCTTTTAATTATAAACTTGGATGATTTAATCGGATTTTATTAATTAGTATTTATTCAAAACCAAATCAATAATTAATTTTATAATTAATTATAATTCAATTTTTGTAATCAATTATTTATATGTAATTAATTGAATTTTATTTATTGTAATTAAATTTAATTGTCAATTAGAATAGTTTAACATAAATTCAAGCTAACATTAATTGACCAGTGCTAATATTATTCCATTAAAATTCTTACTTAAATAAATGGATAAATGACTTACAAATCCTTTTAGTTTTTCTATTGATTTATCGATATTTGTATTAAACTTATGATTGATCTAAAGCTAAAACTATAAGAACTTACAAAACAGAAAAATTAGTTCAATTATTAATACAAATACAGGGATGCCGATCGAAGCAGAATCAAGTGAATAAAATGACACAAGTATATGTGTCCTTGCTCAGAAAGGTTCTTAAGCACGTTGTTTAGGGATTATTCTTTCTGAACTAATCTCTAAAGTGTTTTTCAATTTAAGCTCAAAAATACGTTAAAGAAATCTAATGTGAATTCTAAAGAATATTCTCTAAAATATTATACTTTTAAATATGAAAATATAGAAAGGATCTATTGTTAAATATAATACCAGGTCAACCGAATGAATCCAATCCATAGCAACGCATAGAAATGAATAGAAAAAAATAGATAAAATTGAAAAACAAAAACAAAAAAATAGGTTTAAATATGTATTAATTCAATCTCTAAATCCAATTAAGGCATAAAAAATATAAAGAAAATCTAATCAACAGAAGTGAATAAATTTTAAATTTAATTTCAAATTCTGTTGTTCTTTCAAAAGTCTATTTTGAAATTCTGTGAAAAATATACTGAAATAAAAAACTTATAGAAAAACATTTCAATTTGTAGTCAATAAGCGAACGCATGAATAAAGCCGTAATTGAATCGTCAGTTTTTCAACACTTAAATGAATCCCTTTTTCCAAGAATTCATATATAGCTCAGAATATACAGAATATTTTGTAGTATATGAGTGAGAACTAGTCTATAGACAGAATAAGTGGGAAAAATGCATATATAAGTGGACTTAAACCAGAATTTTATTCAATTTAATCAATAGATTATGAAATGATTTGTTTGCTTAGAACTCGAGTCAACTTAAGTAAACAGAGAATATTTAAACAGAATATTCTGTGCGCTTAGTATTCTCGTTAATAATCTCTTTTTGATCCAAAACTGTTATTTTTGCAGAAAAAAATATTTTTTTGTTACTTTAATATTCCGCTCAATAAAGTGTATGTCATTTCAGTGTTTATTAGTTTTTCTGATAAGTTATGAAAAAATCATTTTTTTTCATAACAAAATTGAAGCTAAGTTTTGAATTATTAGATATAATTTATTTCTATCTTATATATGAATATTTGAATAAAAATAATATTATCTCAAAATTTCTATTTTTTTCTGAAATTTTTTTCAACATTTAATGAAAATACTATTTCACTGATCGATAATTCGATCGACTTTTTCCTCTAAACTCTATTACACTACAGAATAAGCGATCAATTCTTCTCCAGAATATCACTTTTGTCTGATATTCTGTAGAGAAAACTCGATTTTATATTAGTTTTAAGTTTTTTCGCTTTAATATAAAGGTATTGATAAAAAAAATATTATGTCATTTAGAAAATGGACAGAAAAATAACAATGATTTTTGGAAAGAAAAAGTCATTTTAGCTTAAGTTCATTTTCTTTAATGCTTTTCTGTTTTCAAAATAAAAGTCAAAACTATTTGTTTGTCTCTAATGTCTATCAAACTGTTATATAATATCTGTATTATATCACAGATCAGTTTGATTTCTTCCAACTGGATGTTTGACTTTATAAGGATGATGTGCAGAAGTAACCTTGACATTTCTAAAGAAGTGTAGCAGGATAGTATTGTGTCCAATCAGAATGGTGTTTAAACTTATGATTATTTCAAACTGAACCGTCTCATTGATCATACTGTCAGTCCTTTATCTCTATTAATCTTTTGAAAGCCTTTTGGAAAATTCGCCTCAAAATCTGACGTGTCTTAGTTGCACAGTTGCACATGTATTCCTTTGCTGATTACATTCCTTTCCCAAATATAATAACTGTACAAAAGGCCAATTTTCGCAATGCGTGCCAACATTTTTCTGCTATAAACTGTATTTCACTTCTGGTTCTCCTTATTCTTCATCATTCAAATTGATTATCTGAACATTGAGTCCAATACAGAGATTGTCTGAACACTAATGAATCACAGGCTCCCACACGTTCCCCAATCCTTTACCTCTCTCATTGTTAGAATATTTTTTGTTCGTGTATTTAATGCCATAAAATGCAAAACACATTCCGAGAAGTTTTTTCCTAAGCTTTTCACTCATTTTTCACTCACTATCTAAATGTGAAATAATTTTTTTGTGATTTTATTTTTATTAGAAAACAGAATAATTTTTCTTTTTTTACAGTAAAATAAATGTTTTCTCTATTTTAAACAAATTGTATAAAAAGTTTTTTCACTGCATATTAATACGTGATGTGATTAACATGGATTAAATTAGAATTTTATGTCAATTTCTATTCGGTTGAATTATAGGATCTAGTTTAGAGAGCAAATGGAAATTATATCCAGGTTGCATAAATCTAGTTGATCTTTAAATTTTAAAAGAGCTTTATTTACCCTGGCAATTATAATTACAAAGTGTTTGATAAGCAGATCCTGAAAAACCGTTCGGCCTTCCCGTGCATATAAGTCTGGTGTCATCTTAACAAACAAAGCAGATTAGCAGGTTAACTTTAAAACACAGTTCAAAACATTTTTGTGTTGAAAAAGCACTGTTTGAACTTGGAACTTTCCATTTGAAACCGCATAATTCAGCTGTGTCTGAAAGTTAACCTGCTAACTATCCAGTTGATGTGTGTTAACTTCCTTTTGTTTGTTATGATGACACCAGACTCATACGCACGGGAAGGCGGAACGGGTTTCCAGGTTCTGATCAAGCATGATCATTTTAAACTGAGGTAAAAGTGCAAAATTCAAATTAATCTTGCTTGTTTCTACCAGTGGTCCTTATGAATGTTTTCAACTTGTATTTGTAAAATGGATTCATTTTTTGCTGAAAAACACATTTTATTTTCTAACGACTCGTACGTGAAGTGAAATACAAATAATAGAAAAACCTTTTAATGAGAATAAGTACTAATGAATTGCAAAATAAATATTTTGTTTGAAAACTAAAGTTTCCTTTTTTTCGTTATATATATTTTTTCTGACAATTTATTTGCTCTACTCATGAAAGTGCAAATCAATAACGGATTTTTTGGCCATACATTTGATGACGAACTGATCCGTAGAGATATTGTGAAGAAGTGAATCCTCTTCTACGCTATAAGGATAACGACGGGTCGGTTTGGCATTCATTCAAAATTGCATTCAACTTAGGATCAAATTATGTCAAAAGTGTTGAAATAAATTGTATTGAAAACAAATAAACTTCAATTTGAAGGCATCAAGGTTTCAAAGAAAATTAACTTGGATAGTCCTGCTAGTTTTAAAGCATTGTGCGCTTTGGATCAAACCATCCCTTTCTGTATCACTTCACTAATCAGAGCTGAAAACTTGTCTCACATGACATATAGCCATACAAACAGTATATACACAATAATATACTGACTGTACATAAGAACAATTTGAGGCAAATATTTACCCAAATATAGGCCACAAAACATACTTCTCTTCGTTTACTTTTATTTAATGTCAGCTCAGATACATTGTTCACATTTGTATAAGAATTTTTTAACAAGCACATAGTGAAATGCTAATAAGTTACACTTGATATATTTGATATTTTCACCAGGCATAAACTTGTCAAATTGTGCTTCCTTTTTCCACCCTCCCTACTCCTCCCTGATATTCAAATACAGGGAAAGTAATTTGATTTTATGCCAAAATTAAATTTTTGAATTATCTTACACTGCATTAAAAATTTTGTCTTCACTCTTGAAAATGTGTTGAAAAGCTTTTATTTGAATTCTCTTCAGTATTCTTGGAAATAAAGTATTATTATTATTATTATTATTATTATATTCTGTTTGAATAGTTCAGCGAAATTACATTTGCAATAATGAGCTTATTTTCAGAATAACTTATTTTTATGAATAAATTCCAATTTATTTCTTTAAGAAATAAGTATTTGATTTCATTTTTTTATATAGAAATCATTTTGCATTAGATTTTATTCTCACTGGTATTATATGGCGTTTGAATCTACGCCATTCTATGACGCCTTGAAGACTGTCATGGCATGTGATTTCACAACAGTGTTGTCCAATATATTTCTCAATTATGTTCTTCATTAATATTTGAACCCTGTACATTAAAGATTAAAATTCTTATTAATTTTTTTAGATATCCAGGGATTGGATCAAAAAATTCCTTATTATCTTTGACTCAGTATCTAATTTTAAAACTGATCGGTCGAAAAGCCATCACATTTTGTTCTCTGGAGAATAAACTCATTTAATGTGAATCTGATATACAGTACAATCAAAAGTATTTCATTCAATGTATATTTGATTTTTGATGGCCTATAAAATTATATGCATCCCTGATCAGTCTAAACTCAATTGACCATGAGCATCAGCCATATAAATGACACCGATCAAAGTTTTGTCTCGTTGTTTGTTCGCTGGAAAGACCAAGTTTTTAATTATTGGGTGAATTTTATTTATCATTCTATTCGGATGTGTGCAAGGTGATATTAATAGGGTAATTTTCTGAATAAAATTAAAAACTGGAACCATTTTCTATTGTATTATTAGAAAATATTGATTTACTTGAATTGAAAATAAGATACAATTCGGTTGAAGCGTATAATTACAGAAATGCCGACAATTAGAGTAAACTTTATTTATTTGATTGCTTTTTAGTCCAAACTCTTTCGCTTAATATCTATAATAACGTTCATTTGGTTGACTGAAACAGAGAAGAAAAGTAAAGAATCGCTGATTTTCTGAGTTAATGACCCATTTTTATTGTGTATGCCCTATACTACTAGTCCTTAGATTTTTTTTTGTTTAGTCTTTGCATTTCTTTTTCTCATTCTTTCCATTATTTTTCTTCAATATATTTACTGTTATTTTCTTTTTCGGATCAGATTTTTATTTTTTTTTTGTTGAGTACAGAAAAAAACAAATATCGAAAATGTTATCTAATGTTCGAATCAATCAAAGAATAATATATAAGAATTTTATTCTTGTTTGTCATCTCTTCCAAGAATTTTAAGTAAAAGTCAATTCACAATCAATACTGACCTTAAATGTGAAGTTAAGTTAAAATAAATCAAATTAAAAAGTTGTCAGCCGTTCAGTTCTGGCCAGGGATGCAGTAATTTTTATTGTGACTCGGATTTAGGCCAAAACCCGTGGGATTTATATGACTTTATGGCCCAAAAAAGTGATACAATATTTATGTATCAAAAGATATTTTGTTATAAAAATGTTAGAAATTGTTAGAAATATATTCGAAAGGATTTGAAAATATTTTCTAAAACTAAACTATAAAACATTTATTTTTCCTTAAGCTTTGGCACAACTATTGAGTGCTTATAAATTCTGGGCTAAAAAGTGTAGATAAACTTGAGTTGACTTTTACCAGAATACTAGTCCAGAGGGTATGTCTTCGCTTGAATTCTGTAATAAATGACAGAATATATAAAACTTTTTTATCCTTATCTGTCGTTATATTTATTTTCTATTGTTTTCTCTGTTTTTATGGTTCAAACACTTAAACTGAACTTAACTTTCTTTTTATCGGTTCAATAGTTGTTCACAATTAGCCTCACATACGCTATGGCTTAACACAAGAATAATGTGATAGACATTGAAATCGAAATCATTTTAATCAGCATTTATTCAGCAAATGATCTTTGCTATTGATATTGTCTTTTATTTGATTCTTATTTTCCGTCTTATCAATCAATTTACTGGAAATGTATTTTTTGTTTACATTTCAGCAAAAGATAATTATTTGAATTTTGATCCTAGGTTTTGTCAATTAGTTAAACACTAACAAGATCATTAAAAGGGTAACAAGATAATAATGCGTAAGTCCTTCAGTTCTGCTAGATTGAATATAAAAAACGAGTAGTATGAGAACCGTTGTTTTCAGCCTGATATGTCCGTAGACATACGTGGGTGCTATTCAATACAACTTTATAATTGAAATTCTTAATACAAGTAATCAGTAATTTTTGAGCGCATGTGTAGTCAATGAGTTAAGTCGAGTACTATTGATATAAAAGATTGAACAAGAGCATCTATTCATGTCTACGGCCATATCACGCTGAAAACACCGGTTCTCGTTCGATCACCGAAGTTAAGCAGCGTCGAGCCTGGTTAGTACTTGGGAGGGAGACCACCTGGGAATACTGGGTGCCGTAGACTTTTTTGCACACTTCTTTCTTGTATTTTGCTTAATGTCAATAAAGCAATTCAATACATTTGAATCTTGCACATGCTCTAGTTCATGCTTAAAAGTTTTTCATTTATTTAATTAATTATTGCAAATATTTTGGAACTAATTATTGAATTTAATTAAAATAATTGTATTTATTTAGAAGTTCATTAACAGTATTAAAATGTTCTTCATATGAAATATATTATAAAATAGGCACAGGGCACAGACAGGATGACCAGGTGATACAATTTGAAAGTTATTCTCGATTGAGCTCGAGTGCATATACAGTACAAGCAATAATTCATTTAGTTTGAGAAATTGATTTAACAGAATCTCTGGAATCGAAGTTCACTTTTCTGTAGTGAAGAAGAGATAAATTGCCGACAAATTCACACATGAATTGTCTGCACATATAGTGTCGTATAATATAATCGATTATTAATTTGCATTATATCTGAGTTCTTCCCGATTCCTATTCATGCCATGTATTGATCCGTCTCTTTCTGTGCTACCAATGAATATCCACAACATCTCACAGCAGTGGCATACCAGTGCTGTTTGCCATTCCTTTTCTGAATTCTTGTGAATGTATTAAATATTCTGTTTTGTAGTTTCGGAGACGACGTGTATATCAAAGATAGATAAATAAAAATGTGTTTTCACTTCAAAAATGAGAGCAAAAGCAAACCATTGGTTAGTGCAGTGATGGCCAGACATAGACTGCTCTGTTAACCAAATTAAGGCCAAAAATAATTACATAATTTGATTTAAACAATTCAATGCAAAGTTGATTAAATTTAAATAGAAATTAAAATGAACATGGTCGACTGTTTTAGAATAATAAGCAAATGACATTGGTTTAAATTAATTAGTTTACAAGTTAGTAAACATTATTCCTGGTCTTCATTGAGTTAGTTATTATATTTTTTTTATTTAATTTGATTTAATCTCTTTATATCTTATTTTTAAAATTTCTATCAATTTATTTGCGAGTCTTTTGCGTGAATTTTCAAAAATATTTATTAAAAATACTTCAAAAAATCTTATGATTCAATAGAAAGATAATGTTTTCAAAATTTCAAAACTTATCAAATAATTTGAGCTCAGCTCAAAGCTCAACACTTGCGCTCAAAAACTACTTATTATTGATATAAAGAATTTTATTATTTAGTGTTCGTTAGACTTGTATTTATGTCTTATTATTTGAAATCAATATTTTTATTATAAAACTGGAACACGCTAAAAATGATATTGGAGCAAGAGCAAGATGGCAAGATACTTGCCACCGAAATTAAATAAAAGCCTAAACTTTCCACTAAAATGAGCCGCAATTTGATATTTGATAATTGATGTATATTTTTAAAGCTATAAATCCATATCAATCTATAAATAACCCTTTATAATTTTGGACATGTATCATGCATCATTATATGCGTTTACCCTTGACATTCTATTTTTCTCAAACTTACTGCACATATATCTTATTCCGTTCACTTATTTTCTCTTCTGGTGTCACGAATCCGAAAGAATAAGAAACAAAATTTAGAACAAAATAGCGAAACATTTATTATATTTTATGTCAAAAACTTTTTTACTTAATTTCTTTTTTTTCTTCTTCTCTTTCTTAATGGAAAAGTAGACAAACATATAATATACGGACTGTGCAGACAGAACTGTAATTTAAAGTTTTTTAATACCGCGCCTACAGATCGGCTGATTGTGTGATTGTGTTAGACATACGGCACTGACATTAGTTTTTCGGATAAAATGCTTTTAATTTAACAATTTTTTTGCTACACTTTTGCTCAGATTTATTACAGTTTTCAGAGTAAAGACCAGAAAATTGAATGAGTTTTTCGAATAATAAGAAACAAATCTCTGAAGAATTGAAATGAAACGGAATATTCATTAGTATAATAGAAGCGATGATAGCATTAAATAATTTTTATTCTCATTCTTTAGCCTACAGTCTGATGATTAAAATTTATGAATTAAAGTAAAAATGTGCAAGGGGAGGGGGTAATGTAAAAATGCCTGCTATCGTTTTATTTGAGCTTTACCCAGAATGTTTTAAAGTTTAAACGCCATTTTGTCCGCTATATTTTGTCCAACTTAATTTTATTGGCAATATCAGCCATTTTAATCTACACTGGCACACTTACTTTGCCAGGCTTGCACATTATTAGATAAAAGTTACACAGATAGTGGCCTTATATGGAATCAAATCGAGCATGGTGAAAAATAATTCTGTTCTATACATGACATCGAATTCTACTTAAAATTAATTAAGATTCACATTAATTCCGGAATTCTGTATAATAGCCGCTAATTATTGGAATGACTGAACAGAAGAACAGATTTGTTTGCAAAAATAGGAAACTTATGTTTCGCTTGTTTTTCAGCACTCATTCCGTGTGAATCACAAACACTTGCAATGAATTAAATATTTATGTAATCAATAGAATTGAAATACAGTCTAATCTAAAGTAATCTCATAAATGTCTGAAACAGAAGAAGAAGAAGAATAAAAATAATCGTTAAAACAATTATAAGAATTGCATGTATTATATGGTATGGAAATTGGCTGACAATATATCAGTGAATATCTCCTGAGAATAATTAAATAAAACGACTCTGTATTCTGTATTCTGTTTTGCTAACGAAAAATTAAGCCATCGAATCAAAAACGTGGAAATACAGAGAAAAAAGAGTTCGGATTAAACCATGAATAGTATGAATAATTTGAATAACATATACATATTTAATTAGCCGGCAAAATTAATTATCAAGTTGGATTAAGTAAATAAGAATGTCAATATAAAAGGAGTTGGATCAAATTAATTTTTTTTATTTAAAGATTGTTAATTGAATTTATCTAGCTCATTTGCATATAATGGAATATTATATACCATGTTTATTTTCCCGACCACTTTTAGTATTTAAATGAAAATATTTTTTTGTAAAATATTTAAATAAGAATTCAGTTGTAATGGATTTAAAAATTGTCGTTATTTTGTAATTCATTTTCATTACATAAATATCTGACAGAGAATTGAAATTTTTGGTCGATTTTGAAAATATATTTTCTATTTATCTTTTTTTTAAAGTAAATATTTTTAATATAATATAAAAAGCCATCAATTCTTCAAATAATATTGTTGTGAGTGTAGGAGTCAAAGGAAACGGCGATGCAATGTGTGATCTGTAGAGTGACTGATAAAAATTCATTTCACGAATTGACACTTTTTCACCAATAAATTCATTTTTCATATATTAAGGATCTATTCTTAAGTGCGAACTATTGTACAGAATATACAATGCATTCAATTATGAGAAAAGTTAACAAAACTGTCGGCAAATTCTGTGCACATAATTATAGTAAAGGTTTTACTGTATAGTGTAGAGTCGCATAAAATAAATATAAACTCAATTATAATAACGCATTCATTTAAGTATAGCAGACAAGTGGTGTAACCAAGAGCTTAACCATGGTAACCTTGCAAGGTTTAAGTAAAAGGAATAAAGCATTAAAATTAATCTATACTTTGATTATTTTTAGTAAAACCTGTTTTAAAACTAACATAACAGCATTTAGTCTGCTTGAGCAAATCAATAGACGTTTCCCTGACTTTTTCAGCAAGTTTAAAAATTTAGACCTGGTTATGTCTGATTTTAAATTTCTATATCAAGAGAATATTTATTATTTATAATTAAATTTGAGTTAAGTGAATAAGTAATCAAAATTCAACTTTTGTAGAGCCGACTGGAGTTTAGTCAGTAATTCATATAATTGTGTCGGGAGAGTGGCTGATGAAAGTTCGGATTCTAACATCAATTGTCCTTGCTGCTTAATTAATATTTTATTCCCTATATAATCTTTCTATTTTTTCAATTCTCAATGCCATCGAATGTTGTCTAAAAAATTAGCTTTATAGTTTGAAGGTGAGCCTGCTCATCCAAGATATACTCTGATGACTATAACTGTTATATCATATAAACTAAAATAATTTTAAATTTTATGAAAATCGAGTTTTAGTGCAAATAAAATGTTCAAAAATCAAATTATCTCTAATTTATTCCACACTAAACATCAAATGATTTCGTGAAACACATTATTCAAAGCGATTACTTCTAAAAGCGATTCCGAATCAAATCATATATAAGATTATGGAATAAAAGTCATTTGATTTAGACTTTCATTAGCAGTGTTAACCATCTTTCGATTCAGGGTACATGAAATGAGTTTCCAGATATATGTGAATTTCCATCACATCATAAGTTCAATTCACTTAAGATATACTCATTTTCTGATTGTTTGTCAACATTTAGTATACAATTTTTCTCATGTCATCAATACTCTACTCGTCAGTTCTGTCACAGTATATATGCATCGATTGCACTCTATATAGGGTTTGTCCAGAAAGAGACGTTGACTCGAGTGGCTCTGAGAGCCACAAATAATCAAGGCTGTTAATATATAATTATGTTTTCTAAAATGGGTTTTTTCGTCATTATATCAATGAATGTTATGTTACATTACTGTACAAACGAGACAAAAAACAAGCGTCAGATCTATGTAGTGGTATGAAAACATCTATCTCAGTCTCACTATGACCAGTTTCCCAACTAACTGCAAGCCTACTCGAATACTATGCCTGCGGTCAACGACAAAATGAGACTGACAGTGAGATAGACGTTTTCATGCCTCAACATAGATCTGACGCTTGTCTTTCGTCTCGATATGGGCTGTGTAGTCTAGATTTTGTGTCAACGGACTCAGCCATCTAGCCATATAAACATTACGTCTAGTAATGAAAGCCATTGAAAAACTCAGTAAGGCTTCTCTACTCTAAATAATAACAACACATGACTACTGCAGTTATGCCCTATAGCTGTAGTGCTCTACCCTATATTTAGCTTGGAGTGGTCGAGGTTTCCTGCCCTCCACTACTGTGCATAACCGCCAACAGTTAACATTATGTTAGAGGATGTTTTCATACTCTTTCCTTCCAGGGTGTGTTTCAATTAAAATTTAGAATCAAAATAAACCTGGCTCCAACCCCAACCCTTCATATGTGCATCTCTGGTTTACCTCATAATAGTGTTGAATCTGGGCATTTACTTCCAGGCCATATATTTTCGGCCCGATATTCTTCTCCGAAGCCATAAGTGAAATAATTTGATCATTTAGCAAATGATCCTGGGCTGAAACATTATCGAATAGAAATCCCGGCCCGTAAAATCTGATGACAAGTTTATCTCTCTCTTCATTCGAATGGTTGTCCTCTTTAGCCATACTTTCACACAAATAGATAATGTTATTCATTCCTCCTTTCAATCGCTTTACTGTAATGTCAGTCACAGTCCGTTTCATCCATTTTCCGGCCAGAAATTTCTGGGATAACTGTAAACATTTGAGCTCTTTATCCTCACCTTGGTCCATTTGTGATGATGCGGTTCCGATTTGCTCCATTAGCTCACCAAAGGTATTCATACCTTCATTAGTTTTATCCTTAATTGTTTCCATTTTATTAAGAGTTTTACAGAAAATATTTTATTATTAATTAACAACAAATCTGTTGTAAGTCGTGTCAAAATAATTAAATAATTGATTAAGAAATTCAATAGTGAGGATCAAAATTATATTCAATCATAGCTTGTTAGAGAATTTTCAGCTTACATAGGGTAAAATCTTAGAGTAAAATAAATAGCAATTCCTTTTACTAAAAATCTATAATTTTATTGAATATTCATTTCAGTCACAAATAATGTCAACCTTTTTTCGGATAATAATCGCCGACTAATTCATTGACTTTTAATTCTCCGCTTTGTATGCGATTATACGTTACAATCAAATCATAAGTAATTGTTTCGTTGACTACAGAGTCCTGTTTGTAGTCCTTGTGCTGACTAACGAAATCACGTATCCATTTGGCGGTTGTCTTCAGAGCTCCGGACGCTCTGTTAGCTATTAGATTGAGATACTGTTGAACTGTGTTCTCAGTGTCGACGTCCAGCTCTATACTGCTCAGGTAGCACCTGATCAGAGGCACCAGACCAGGGAATTGAGTCCCCTTTCCGTTAATAATCTCATTGATAGTCATGAGAACACACGAGTCATCCGATGGACAACCGTTTGATTCAAAGAATTCGGTCGCTTCAGGAGGACTGTCAGGGGTTAGGATATGTTTGCGGAACCAGAACTTAGACCGTCTGATGGCATCCCTTTTGGGCGCCTCAACCATATTCTCGTCAACCTATGGGTCAGTTGTATTGAGCACATGAATAGTGAATATAATAATAGTCGTAACGCTTGTCTGCATTAGAAGACTAACCAATAGTTGAGCACAAAATCATTCATACCTTCGAAATGGGTATCAAAAGGTTGAGATTGAAGGCCAGGATAGCTCTGGTCAGCAAAACAATGAACACAACGTAAGCGGCGTTTTCGAAGTCAGTCATCTGGAGCTCAAACGGCCGGAACTCTACGCGCCATCCGATGTCTGAGTTGAGCGGAGGTGGTTTGAAGCGCAATGTCTGCCAATTAGTCGTTTGAATGTTCTGTCAAACACATGAAATGGACAGTTAGTTTCAGTTGCCCAGACAATTATGACCTTTACCTCAAAGTGATCCGTTTCCGTCTCATCGTTTTGTTCCAATTTCTCTCTGTAGACAACCACTGGATCTTTGATGAATAGATGTGCGATATGTTTGGCTACTAATGGTTCGACTCCTCCGCTAACCATCTGTTGGTAATATTCTTTGACATAAGGCGAGTGAATGTCATTGTATTTATCGTTGGCTTCACTCAAATACGAGTCAATTGAGTCATATCTAGACTTTTTGATCCGAAACTTATTCTTCTTCAACGGTTCTTCGCCCAACTCTTCTCTAGTTCTGTCATCCATGCACTCAGTCAGCACATTCCACCGACAGTCCCGGTCAATCAAATAGCCCCTATGTATACATGAGGCTGCGCTCAGGACTAATCCAATTGGAGTCATAGGTGCCAACTGGTCGTATATATGTTTGGCCTCATCTAAATTGGTGGCCTGCATAGTGAGCTGCAGACAAGAGCATCCCATTCCGAATACCATGGAATCCATGTAAATGTGATCTATTTTGGCCGCACTGTCAGACTCTTCGTCGCCAAACACTTCAAAGAACGGATCGGGTGTTTGTGTGTCTCTAAATATGGGTACATTGATAGCCACTTTTCGGCCACCATTCCTACGCAATCGGCTATTTATGCCGCATATCACATACCGGGGGTGAACAGACAATGGGTAGCCGACTGTGGGGTGAGTATTGGTTTTCGTGAATATTTTAATTTATTTATTTTAAATAAGACTTAAATAATGGATATTTGACTGCATTTTAGCCAAAACTCAATTATCTATTAATGATCAGGATAAGTTCGCTGACATTTATCAAGATTTTATAGCTAACTGTGCCATACCTTCATCGGCGACGAATTGACTCTTTAATGCACTGTTTTTTGGATCGGGTTTATAATAGGGAACAGTACTGTCGTCTGTTCCCAACCTAAATGAATATTGAAATTAGTGGACAGTTATGTAAATGACGACAATGTGTGCCAAACCGGGGAAAACTTGTGATACATAGAAGAGCCTCGTCTTCAGCTAACAGACTCTTTATGTCTTCGCGCCTGCACTTCATGTTTGGCTCAACTTCTTTCAAGTGAGCCAATGGTGAGTCAGATCCGGATCCACTGCTGCCAAATGGCTTTCCAGGAGTCGATTCAATCATATAAGCGCCCCATTCGGGTGTCCAGAGCACAGGTCTGTTTCCCGGATTCTCTTTCTCTCTTTTATCCATAATTTCCAGAATCTCATGGGATTTGAGACTAAGTCTGACTTTTCTGTTCTTATGGTCGAACTTAACGATCATATACTCGATCTGTGAGTCAGTAATAAAAAAGTTTATCAATTATTCAGATATACAGTGCAGAGCATAAGGTATTCCTCAAATCTATCTGGACAACTGGCACATGTCTCTTAATTGCTACATGCTTAGGCCAAATGCCTACAATGGTATACAAAAGAATGTTGATCATATGAATACAAACCTCATCACCCCATTTGAAATCCGGGTCATTTCTATTCTTCATATTATTATATAAATTAATGAATTGTTTGATTCCGTGGAGTCGTATATGATCTGCATATTTCTCGATTTCGTCCCACAAAAGGGGTTTACCCACAGATAATAAACCCATTTCCTGATTGAGTCTATAATTTAATGTAAATTATTATTAGAAGTATTCGGATAATCAAGTTATACCTGTTTAGTGAAAAAAAGAATATTTTATAGGAAGAGTACTTTATGTCCAAACAGATTCGGCTAAAAAATAAAAATTTTCAGAATTATATTGATTTTATAAATAATTTAATCTTATTGTCAATATGTTACACATCAATTGATAAGGGCTCACAACCCGGCACACCTGCATAAATATTTATGAATAATTTGACTTTGATTTGATGAAAATCAGGACTAATAAAGTCCTAGTTGAATACAACCTTGGCGTTCACATTGGCAATGAAAGCCCTGATTAACTTAATTTTTGTAAATTACTGTACAGGGTGATATAAATATGAAAGACATAAAAATCTCCCAATACGTGGCGCCAACAATGATGACCGCATAAGCACAGAAGTGAATTAAATTACAAACCTTTATATTCACCAAAATAGCTCCAGTGTAGAATTTATGCTTGATTATAATTTTCAAATTATAATGAATCACAAAAGTAATCAAATTGAATCCGGATATAATATTTTATTTATAATTTTCACGATTCAGTTAATAATTATTAATTACTATTTGAGCTCAAATCAAATATTCAATGTTTAAAATGTTAATCAATTGGTTTAAAGTTGAAATACAGTATAGATTAGATTGCATAGCATCTGTGCTATGTCTGGTCCATTCAGTTCCCTTATTCAGCACTTTTTCAAACTTCATAATCAGTTTAATTAGATTTACAGATAGCATCAGGAGCAACAGCAAATGTATTCATAAACTGATATATCGAACTTTGATAAAACCTTGGCAGAATATGTAGATGAGCATGGTAAGATGAATAATACAAAATGAAATGAATAAGAAATAAGTTCATAACTAATTAATTCGTTGAATTTAAACATTACTAAGTAAGAGCAAGGTGATTCATAAACTTGATAAATTTAGGATACATATAGTTTTATCTCATGAATAATCTAGAAGATAATTTTTATCACCACTTTCATTGAGAAATGGTAATTATAAATTTGCCTTGGTCAAGACTAGGAAATGGCTGAAAAAGGCTTGGAAAAGTTCGGGTTAAGGCTAGGAAAAGCCTGATTATAGCTTCCCTTTCTTGCCCAACAGGATTGAACCCATGATTAAACCTATTTATAAATACAACTCCAGTAGAGAAAGGGGTGATACATATTTACTGTTCCGCCTTGTTTTCTATCATTTTGTGCCAGAATTGATAATAAGTTCAGTTTTCAATAAAATAATTCAAGTTTCAATTCTTGATATTTCAGGAATAGAATTGAGAGATAAGATAAGACCTGAGAATTAGATATTCTGTTTAATAGGTTTTGTAATAAAATTATTTCGAAATAAAAATTATATAATTATACACTTCATAGCATCGGAAGTAATTGATATTAAATATTAATAACTGTCAACACGAAAAGTCAACCCTTTTCGCACCCATGCCTGACCACCTGACCCAATAAGATTGTTCCTAAAATCAATTAATTATTTCGAAAGAAAATTGAACCAGTCATTAATTAAATTTAATGTAAATGTCTTTTTTGATGACAATTAGTAATGAAATTAATTTTTAAAAGAAAAGTGTTTTTTAAACCAATGAACAAATTCTCTTCGTTTCGTCTCTTTCTTCTTCTCTGTTCTCTTTTTACAGTACTTTTGTTTAACGCACTGACCGTTAATCCGGGCGTCTCTATAGTAGCCTTCCTTACAATAACAGCCTGAGTCGCACGTATGGCCACATTTGACATCATTGCCGATATCTTCACAATATTGGCCACAATTTGTTCCGCATTTGTAGACCTCTTCGTCTGAACAGATCTTATGTAGACTTTTCTTATGTTGTTTGGACAGGGATTTGCACTCATAGGGTCGGACACATTTTCCCTTCCTTTCAAAGTCCCTATAGTAGCCGTCCTCACAAAAGCATCCTTTAGTGCATCCCTGACCACATTTGATACCTGCAAATGGAAATTCAAAGCAATATTCAATACATTCTTATTATTAGTCCAAACCCTTTAGGCCGACGTCATCGCAGGTATGGCCGCAATCAGAGCCACACAAATCATATCTTGAATTTGAAAAATCAAATAATTATAGTTCTTCGTGGATGTTGCAAGATCATTAACTTAGTATAAAATTACCTTTCATGCTTGGAACATGAGCCACGTACTATTTTGATGCCTGAATTAGAGTATAATAATAATTAGAAATTTTTATAATATTCTAATACTTATTAATCATTTAAAATCGATTCAGACCATCCTTTTTGTCTTTAAAAATATCTTTGCAATCGATGTCACAAATAAAGTAAAACTCAATTAATATTAATATAATTAAAAACAAATTGATTTTAGATTTCATTTTCAATGATTTGATTTACACTTTATTTGATTCATTCATTCATTTTTATGCAAATCTGGAAATCTGTTTATTGGAATCGATAGTGAAATAAGTGATTCATTTCTTTAACGAAAATTTATCTTAAATTACATAAATAATTGTACAAGGTTGTTCAAGGTGGTATAGAAAAATTACCATAGGATGAAAAATCAAGTAGTTTATTCCAATTAGTTTTAGACTTCCTAGGTCGGAGGTTTGCGAATCATCTGACCTTTGGATCCGTCTCCAATTTTTTATCTTGACCTCAGCGAGCTTGATCATCACTTGATAAATAATACAAAGGAAAAATGCATAGAATGTTGCCATAAGAAAGCATATGATACGGGTTAAAAATAAACTCTAATAAAGCAAGATAAAAGATAATCTTGTTAAACCCAGGTTATATTTAATCCTCCTGAGTTTATATATCGAATTTCTAGCCAAGACTATTTTAAAACGCTTACGTAAAACCAAAATAATGCAGCTGTAGTGAGCTAGGATACTTAAAACATAAGCACAATATGCTCAGGGTCATTATATAACATAAAATATTGAATTCATATTCAGTGAATCATAGAATAGTGTAATAATTTTTATTATACAAATGGGAACCGAATTATCAGAGAATATGTATTTAATTCTTAGAAATTCTGAGAAAAGAAAATAAATGTATAGAAAATGTAAAATAAAAAAAGAATATTAAAAAAAAAATAAATATAACGGAACTAATATAACTCGAGTCAGTCGTAAAAGCTTTATATCATATCAGAGTATTTTATACGACGAGTGAATATATAATTGAATATAATATCAAGGCTTATATGAATAATAAACTCTTTTAATAACTTTCATTGATGTAATCTAGATAGTCTTATATCAATGAAATTATCAAACCTAACCCGAACATATACAGATAAACCCGTTACTAAAAAGACCTCTAAATCATTCTTTAAAATCCGATTTTGAACAACCAAGCTAAAAAGCCAAATAGAAGCTCCCTGTGCAGTGATAATGGGTTAGTTAAATCCGAAATCCCTTCAAATGACTTACACCTATGTTAAAAATTTGTGGCTCCTGGAGCCAGTTTTAGAGAGCATTTTTAATAGCCTTTATAGCAATGTGTTCGGGTTCAACAAATATAGCATGATGATAAATGCCGAGTGAGAGGTGAAAATAATAATGATTTATTGACTGAACTAATAGTACAATATTAAGCAAACGAATGAACAGAAAATATTGTTTGTTTACTAATAGAAAGGTTGAAATGATTGCAAAAATGATTTCGTTTTTTGTGATTTGTTCTCAACTTTTATTCAGAACTTTTCCGATGAACTCATAAATTACAAGTCTTTACTCAAGCGCAATTTTAAGCTTTAATTTTTGGTGAAATTAAAACCCAAATAAACAAAGCTTCTGATAATGAATGAACAAGGATATATTAAGTTTTTCGAATATTGCGGGTTTTATAAATATTGCGGCAAAAAAAAATCCGATAGAGACTCATTTGCACCAGTTTTGTGACGGCTTTTACTAAACAAAAGCACTTAAAATACAATTAATTATAATATATATAAATCCTGTTATCAGTTATGACGACAATAATTGGCGGCAAAAGTATTTATAACAGAATTATCATTAAATTAATTGTTTACACAAATAAAGCGCTGAAACTTGAAATAGTAATGAATACAAATGTAAACTAGGATTCAAATGATTGCGATTAGATTCACAACAAATTAATAATAATTTTATATAAAATATAATTAATTCAATTGTTTGGTCGGAATATTGTGCTTGAGTTATATGAGTGAAAACGATTTCAATTTTAGTTTCTTTTTGAATAAAAAAATTTTTTTACAAAAAAGCTGTGAAGTATTGAAGATTTTTGTTAGGAATTAGTTTGGATTGAAATAAGAATAAACTTGAGATTGAAATGAAAAATATTTTATGGATTTCTACGGCTTTTTGTTATTTTATAAGCAATACTAATACAAAAAGTTTGGTTTTTAGGAATAAATATGTTTTAAATCAAAATTATATTAAAAATCAAAAATTGTTCGAATCGTATGAAAGAATAAGTATAAATAATACCCAACTGAATATGGCCCAGGATATTGATTTCGATATTATGAATGCAACAACGAATGGAACGACCCAGACTATAACCCAAACAACTGATGCAGAGAGCGATTCAACAGGAACGACCCAGACTATAACCCAAACAACTGATGCAGAGAGCGATTCTACAGGAACGACCCAGACTATAACCCA
>JAQIWA010000936.1:0-23159 GCA_034693305.1 Eueremaeus valkanovi
GTACTTATACTCAAATCGCGTCTAAAAATATATTTAATTTTATTCAAACTGTTCTTATCGTTCATTAGCTCTGTTTCGGACACTTCTGATATTGCGCTAAACTCTGGACGAATTGAAGGGTAAGTCAGACTAAAATATTTTACAAGAAATATATGATGCGCAAGGTGTGCAAAATGTTGAATATTTTACCTACGGTACAATACAAGTTGAATTATGTATTCATAGCATTCTAATTAAATTGATTGAAAACACTTTTAATTTTTAATGACTGCAAAAAATAAATGTACCAGTTTAGCAATTAATTGCCATGCGCAATTAGTTTTAATTAATAATGAAATCTTGTGAAATCTATACAGAATTAGTTCAGCTCGGCTCAATTTATTGCACACAACTAACAATATGTATTAAGAGTACAAGAAGTGGGAGAATGTGAGCGAATCTAGAATTTAATCACAAGTTTTCCTGTTTTTTACGCAAACGTCTATACAATACTGTTTATGCGTTTAATTAATACACAGCTATTAAATAGGTTTTTCGCTATTTTCTAATATTTTATACATTTTTACTATTTTTTAAGGACAGCCGTCAGCTATGATGTGTTTTTTCGCTAATATTTTCATATTTCAAGTCTTACTAATTGAAAACAAGAAAAAAAAAGTTCAATTCAGTACAATTACCCGTATTTTTAATGAAATAAATGGGAGAGAAAGCGCACACAACTAATGAATATTAAGTTTTAAGCAAAACATTTAATGCAATCTTCAATTCAATCATTTTTGCGATGATTTTCCTCTAAATTAATATTATTGGCGAAACTATTTCATGTATTACTCTCCAGAAGATTGCTATGTATTTGGTCTCACCTCAGGCTAAAGGGAAAGCTTACTGGCCTTGGACTATATCGTAATTCAAATTAGGTATATCTCCGAAATGTTTTTGGAAATATCGTTAAAATTTATGAAATATTCACTCAATTAACTCATTCGACATAATTCTTAGCTTTAATCAAAATATTCTGTTTTATACATGAATTAGAATTTTCCACTGAATTTCTTTTAAACAATTGAGCATGTTCTCTTTTAGGGAGTGTTTTTAGGTTAGCCAGTCAGTTTATTTTGATAAGAAATTAATTTAAATAATGTTTAGAAAATAAAATCTTAAATAAATTATTAATATATACAGTCAGACCCGTTAATAAGTGAACGTCTATTGTAGTTCTTTTAATCTACACCCGGGTTAAAGAGTTCAATAAAGCTGCCGGTGCAGGGAATACTTGTTATCACTCATTAAAATGCGAGGAACCTATAACTGGAGCTGACTGTACCAGTAAAAATTTAATTGACGGAAATTTTATTCCGATTTGTGGTTCATTGTCTATCAATTTTATTTGTGGGCATTCTTTCAAAATTACATCAACTCTTAGACATAAATCAATTAATTTATTAAACATTGCCTTAAATATGATTGAATGCATTTTAATTCATTGCATAAGAGATCATAAATTCCATTGTTTTGTATTTAACAGCAATTTATTGCAAAACAAATTTATTTAGTCTTTAATAAACAAAACGATGTATTTATAAGAATTTAATCCTCGATAAGGAGTTGATTTTCCAAAAATGAGAAAGCTGGATTTAGTAGGACCCGTACCATTTGCTCTCATTCTAATGTAACGGATCAAAAAGTCCATGTTGTGTCGAGTCTTGGTCAATCTTTCAGCATTAAGCCATTATAGGAGCACTAAATTTCTTCTCACATTTATACTAATCAAGCTTATCTTTAAAATAAGTTTACCCAGGCTACAAATCTTTTGGCTATATTTTTCAATTGAATGGATTTTTAACTTTTAATATCTGAAATGAGCCTGGGTCTATCATTGTTTTTAAAATGATCAAGAACTTATACGACTGAACAGAAATCATTGTGAATATTAATATTATAAGTTACCCTCCTTAATCTTACAGCATGGTTACAACAGGTTAACCATCTCGTGGGTCCTAACTATCAATTAATTTCAAAATTATTTTAACACAAATTTAAAACTTAATGATTATTACAAAAATGAAAAAGACTTTTATCTCAAAGAAAATAAAAAGGATTTTAATATTTTTTTACATTTAATTGAAAATAAAAGCTTTTTGTTATAATCTGAGCAAAAGTTTTTAAATGTGTTTATTAATGGCCTGATAGCAGACTATCCCCTTTTGTGCACATATACATTTAATGGCTAACTTAATAAATTAATTGCTAAAGTGACCCAGTATTATGCAAGAAAATAATGAATTCATCCGAACACATTAATATCCACAATAGAAACATGTTTTCAATTATATATGATTAGCGAAAAACAACATTATATTCATAATTAAAAAAACTTAATTCGCATACAAAGCTTTCATTGCTTACACAGGCATACTGTATGTGCGAAATGAAGCTGGGTCACCGATACATGCATTCTTTTATGTGCTTTTTCATTTAAATCTTCTGCACTAACAGTAACTGAATTAAGTTAACCTAAATTTTGTATTTTCTCTTTTATTACACTTTTCTCTCTTTTTTGTCTCGAATTTGAAGTTCAGTTAAATTAATATAACTTTTCTTTTCATTACAATCGCGTTAAGTGAGAGAAGACATCAATAGTGTTCAATAGATTCATATTCTGTTCATTTCATTCATTTTTGTTACGTTTTTATCATAATTTTGAATATTCTTTATTAACAATTGTAAAACTTGTATATATTTATGCGCTTTATATCACGTATTGCTTCAAAAATTATTTTATATAATACTTGTCTTTAATCTATCAGTTGATATATTAAGTGATATAATTATATTAATAACCAATGTATTATTCAACAAAGCCTCCAGGTTATTTATCATACAAATAAGTGAACATAAGTTATGCAAAAATAATATTTTCAAACAAAAAATTAATCATAAAAATCAGTGAAATTACGCTTTGAATAAATAATTTGCGAAATTATAAAAATATTTCTGAAAAGTGTTGAAACCATTCACTCCACAGAAGTTCACTCACTGTTAAGAAAATTGGAGAAAAAGATATTTTTTCCCCCAATTCTTCAACATTTTATCGAAAAATATTTTATTCTTCACTTATCAATAAAATACTATAAATTTTAAAAAAGTATTTTAAGAAAAAGTTATTTATTATCAACACTATTGGTCAACATCCCTGTGCTTTCTGCTCAAGGATAAGTTCCATTGCGCTCAGTTGTAAAACTGCACAGAAATAGTGTTGGAGAACATTAGAATAGTTATCAGTCTCCTTTCTGATTCTGGGAAAAATCATCTTTACGTACAATATATAAGCAGACAATTTATAGAAACAGGAATTCAGTCTTCAATACGTCAAACAGACGGCAAGAATAGATGTGAAAGACCTGCAGAACTGTAAGTGTTTTCCAATTTATTTCGCATTTATTCTTATAATACTTAATATTATTCTAACATTTATTCAAACATTAATACAATATTTTTCTGTTAATTATTCTAATTTATACTTTAGTTACAAATATTTAGATAATATTTTTCTTTCTTTTGTATTCAAATAGTCTTGAATTTCAGTCATAATTTTCAACATATTTTTTATTTCAATTAAACATTTCATTTGAAATCTTTTTGTCAAAAGTTTTATTCAAATTATTTGTTGTGTGTATTCTCTCCGTAATTATTCAAACAATTAGCTTAATCTTGATATTAATCTATAATCTCTGATCTAAAAAGCAATTTCAAGTTTATTATCACTATTTGAATATTCGCCATAATATGCACTGAAATTATTGACTCAACTTCTGACACAATTTCTTATAATATTCTTCATCTAAAGCGCCGAAAATATGTATTAGTTTTTTGGTTCAAATAAATATTTTTTTTCCACATAAAGTAAAAAACTGTTCCCTAAAAGTGACCCAAATATCTGTTGAAGAAAAATCAAATTCAATGAAGAATTTTTGTTGAAAGCAAAACCATTTTTATGCTTTCAATACAGTTTAGTAAACATATGATAACAAAGAGAGGAGAAAATTGAAGCTTAGCTTAACTTATTTTTTTCGTTAATAGAGTATTGAATTATGAAAATGACTGTTATTTTCCTCAACTATTATGTATTGTATGCTTATTCGCACATTTATCTATGCAGATCTTAGGTAAGCAAGCTAATATTTAATCTTTGCATATTTAAATGCTACCTGTGCTCTCTTTACTCTGTAGTAAGTTTTTAAATCATATTTTCCATTAGTTTTTATGTATTTATGAAGTTTTTAAAATTTTTATTTGTTTTAATCATTAATTTATATTTAAGTTAAACTCTTTTTGAGGTTAAGTAAGAAAATATCAATACTTTTTAATCTCGTATTTCATTTAAGACCAATTGATTGTTGATTTTTTACAGTTTTTCATTTGAAATCGTGTTTCCAATTATGAACTTTCAGATAATGTTCTTATTTCTGGTTTATATTACTTTAAAACATATATCGATTGGAAATATTGAATAAATTTCTAATCTTTTTGTTTAACTAACGCTTAAAAAACAATGATTTTCAATATGATATTGATTAATAAGCTTGCTGAATCTAGATAAACTAATTAAATATTTCGAATAGCAAAGGGTTCAAGCTCAGATTTGGTCATAATTGCTGACCCATAAAACTGTCCTTTTTATTCGTAGATTAATTTGAAATTTATTTGAATTCAGTTTAGATTATTTTAAAATAATTCTAAACATCAGTATTTTGATAAATGGCCCTAATCTTGCAACTTGGACCAATATCAAAAGTGATGCTCAATTTTTCCATTTCTATTCAATTTTATTTATAGATGTGTTGATCACAAAAATAAGTTTATTAATCAATTACCGACTCTTTTAGTGCTAATTAAACTTTGCTGGTGTGTTCGCGGGTTATTCCAAGGTCATTTATGGCATAATTTAAGATTAGCTATGACATTTAGAATACAGTATCATGTTGTAATTATTAATTAAGGTCTGCCTGGATCAGATAACAATTCATGGAATTATCTTTTCATAACTTCATGCAATCCATTATAGTTCTCATTGATATAAATGTCAAAAAACCCTTAATAGCCTATTGATGACCAAGGTAGACATTTCAAAGTTTACCACGATAAGAGGATTGCATTCTGTTTATTGCTTATAATTGTGTACAGGTGGAATTTTCCTCTGAGCTAATTTGACCAGAATAAATTAAGACTGCTACACTTTTATTAGTAAATATAACTTGTTTATAATTTTGAAAATGTAAAGGACAGCCAAAAATAGAATCAATAATTATCTTCTTATTTTTTTGCCTGAATTCTGACATTGAATATAAATTCATATTTCTATTAATTATTTCTGTAATCCTTTGAGGCATTAAAAGAATTGAAATAATAAATAGAATATTAAGTAAAATATTATTTTGTTTTTCTAAATATAATTTTTTCTTATCTTTAAATTACTTGTAATACAACCCAAAAAGTTGTCAGCATTTGTCAATCAAGACAAGGTTGAAATGTGATCAGAAGAATATTTTCGATGAAATTTCATCCTTGAGTCAAAGACAACGATACGAATTGCTTGCATAACATAATCCATGAAAAAGAGGAAAAGAGCTGTAAAACTAATCAACGAATTTTCCAATCTTTTAATTGTCTTTCAATAGGAATGTGCAAGGTGGTCTAGACAAAATATCTCCTTGAGTTTTGAAATTGGCAAAATACCCCACATCAGTTTTTAGGTCTCTGCCTGACCAATTTCACCCCTCCCTTTATCCCATGATTCGACAGACCTTGCACATCTATACAGTAGTCTTCCAATATATCGAAAATATATTTTTTCTATTTTTGTACATCTATTTGGGTAATTTTGTTCCTGCTGCTTTCCACAATGATACCAATAATTAATGATCATGATCAGAATGATAATTTATTTATTCTTTTAACTGGAATCTAAAATAATTATAGTTGTAATCAATTTTAATTCAGCCCATTGTGTGCTCGGATGCTTTTACAAAAGGCATACTTTCCCTGATTATCATAACAAATACGAAACTAGAAAATAGCAAAAGAAAACAAAAACGTAAAGCAATTATTTGCATATAAAATGTTTTTTCCGTTTCTATTGTTATAATAAAAAATTCTATGAGTTTTCCCCCAAAAGAAGAATAATTTAATTATATGTTTAATCTTAAGAAATGCTGACATAAAGACACACATAATATATATGTTAATTATTGTTCACTGATTTATAGCTTCTCTAAACAAATAAAGCAATTTGTTGTTGATTTGCCAATAAATGCAGTCCTTGATCATCTTCCGGAACATTTTAATACTGTATTGCCCTGTACCATTGTATAACAGATAATTTATTTGATTGATAACTATTAATATTTAGTACTAAGGTCATTTAAGCAATATAGTTTCAGATATCAAATGCAGCTCAGACTCTAACTGAATAATATTTGCGCAAAAAATGTGAAATTTAATTAAAAAAAATTCCACCAAAAAAAATTAGGCCACGTCAACCACCCTTAGCTAGAGCATATGGATTTTATGAATGGACCCTCCGGAAATATTTCTCCTAAATACGAATTAAATAACAGAAACATTTAATTTGCGTATAAATTGATTTCTAATAATTTATTCAATATTTAGTGAAACTATTGATTGAATGGAAAAATAAAATTAAAATCTTATGAATTAATGACTTCATTAATAAAATAAATATTCAATTCCTGGTGACATAATTGATTCATTTGAATGAGACGGTTTGATTTTGAATTCAACAAACAATGTCAAACCATTAGCTTATATTCAATACCATTAAGCTATTCGGCGGAAAGTAATCAAACAATTATAATACAGTGTAGGCTATGATTAAATAATACTAATAATTCATATAATTATATATCAATCAAATAAAGTTAAATACAGTCTAGACTACAATCATATGCTTCTCACGTATTCTTATATAATATGAATACATATAATAATCTAATGGAAAAACTATTCATTTTTATTCTCTCACTAATTATTTCTTAATAATTCTCAATAAGTTTTAATTAAAAACGAGTTTAAAGTATTTTTTTTATGTGTGATCTGAAAAAAAATATTTCATTTCAGTTACTTTTGTAACAACTTTTCATTTCAATTGCTTTGCTGTCTATCGTCTGTTACGGCCTGTTATACAGTATTTTATTAATACAATAAATAAATTTTAATTTATTATTATTTTTTAATTTAAGCTTTCGATCAATAAATTAAATTTTCAACAAAAATAAGACAATGTCTTGAAATTCATTTGAAACAAATGCTTATAAAATTGAGCTTCTATTGCGTAATGAGGATAAAAGATATTTTTTTTCTTAATGGCCTTTCATATGGATATGTGATAAAAAAGTAGAAAAAATTATTTCATTTTTTATTTATCTAATTTCCAAATCTGACAACAGTTATAATTCTAACGTATTTCAGTGTAATTTTGTATAATATCAAACAAATATGTGTTAAGTCAAGTAAAAGTGCTTTTTCGCCAATGGTTTTGTGTATTCACTCTTTCAAATCAATTTCATTATAATTTTTTTTCTTCATTTTATCCTTTGTTATGAAGTCTTCCTGAATATTGTGTACAAAAATTTGTTCCAATAGTTCACCAAAAAAAATAATAAATATATTTATTGTTTTGTGATTTAAGGAAAAGTAACTAATCGTGAGATAAATTACTGTTTAATAGACTTTTTATTATTATTTTTTTATTTAAAAAAATATGATTTTATTTCTCTTTCAGTTCACATCCAATACTACTCATCACTTGTTGTGTAAGAGAAAACTAAAAAAGTTTTTGAATTATATTTGGATTAATACTAAACATAATATCCAAATATGACTAATAATAAGATATTGAATATTCAAAACTCCGATCAGACTATTCGGAACAAAAATCTTATGAATGTGTCGGAACAGTTTGATAAGAATAATAAGAGCGATAATAATCTGATCACAAATAATGCAAATAATAATAGCATTGATAGTAAAAAGTTGGATGAAATGTATGTGGATGTCAATGTTAATCCAGCACAAAATCATGACTCATTGCACGAGGAATGGGAGGACATACCGGAAAACCAGCAAAAAACGGAAGAGAACTCATTGGCCAACACACTGGAGGTCGTTAACAGTTACGAAGAACCGAATGAAAGCGCAAAGAAATCAATACTAATATTCGGCTATAAGTTATCGCAACTGAAATACGTAAACATAGTATGGCTTCTGTTTATACACACATTAGCCGTTTTGGGCTTTGTGTACGCATTGCTGGTTCCCATTCACTTCTGGACAGTCTTCTGGTGCGTTGTTGTCGCCACTGGTTCGGGATTCGGTGTCTCAGTAGGTGCGCACCGGCTTTGGGCGCACAGATCATTCAAAGCAAACTTTCTGCTGCGTCTGTTCCTGGTCATATTGGAGTCAATGGCCATCAATGGCAGCTGTTATTCGTACGCACGCGACCACCGGAATCATCACAAGTTCGTGGACACGGATGCCGACCCTAAGAACGCCCGGCGCGGCTTCTTCTTCGCACATATAGGCTGGTGGTGTGTGAAGAAGAGGGAAGACGTGATCACTTATGGCCGCAAGTTGTCTCACGCGGACCTAATGAACGACAAGTTGCTTATGTTTCAGCACCGGTTCTACGTTCCTATGGTTATAGTCTGGGCCGTTATATTTCCAGTACTCCTGCCCTACTATGCCTGGGGTGAAGACCTGTTGAGCGCATTCGTCGTTATGGTTGTACTCCGGAGTGTCTTTGTTTTGCACCACTTGTTTACAGTCAACTCCATCGCCCATATCATCGGTGAGAACAAGATTTATGACATTTTATCGCATTTTCATTATCTCTCGTATCATATGATCTCTGATTAATAATCAATCAATTATAATGAAGTGAATATACCGTTAATCAAATGAACTGGTTATCAATTTGAGTTCATATGTGACGCTTATTGGAGCGGAGCTAAAATCCTCCTGACCTCAAAATAATGTCGAATTCAATAAATTGAATCCCAGCTCATTTTTTTCATTTTTTCATAAATTAATGTTTCGGAAAAACAGACGAAATTCTATCTTGGTGTTAATTATGGATGTGCAAGATCGGTCGAGACAGGAGGTATAGGGAGAGCTAAGCTAAATTAAACCAAAATATATCACCTTGCACATCAGTAGTTTTAATCAGATCTTGCAGAATAATAATCTGGTAAGAATTAGACCAAGTTTAATAATTTCACACGAAAGTATACCCGCACCTATTTGCCAATCGCCTTCCACTTCCCTGAGAACTTTCCCGAATTGATTATTGCGATCCAGAAGTCATTTGAAATGATTTTGGTGTTAATTATTTATATAATAATTTTGATCGACATTTAGTCTATTGTATTATTCAGGGATGTGCAGGGTGGTATAAACAGAATAACCCCTGAAGCAAAAGTTCGCCATTTTGTCCTTGCTATATCCCCTGTCTCGGCCGACCTTGCACATCCTTAGTATTATTGTTTGATTTGATTATAGTAGGCATTTATTAATTGTATTGATTCGTAACTTCTTTCGACCTTAAACTAAATTTCACATACAGTTCCTTATCTGTAATTTAGCGGTAGTTTAAATGGGAAATGCCCCGGGTCCTCTATTACTATCCACTTGACCTATCAATCATTAGTTAATTATTTAAATTATAGCTTAAATTACTTTCATTTTTCATATGATTTATATCAATAATAGTGTGCATTTATGTAAACAAGAAATTGTCTTGATTATAATGATTAGCACTCTATCAATAATCGACGAAATAATTAAATTGTTTATAAGGTATAAATATTTTGTAACAAATAGTCCAAAAATACTGTATTCTTATAGATATATTGGGCTTCACTGCCGAACTCACAGCTTATTTCTTATACTTTGTTGTTTAACTATTGATATAAAAATAGATGTGCAAGGGGGGTTATAGACAAAAAGACCCCTCTAGGCTTTTCGCCCGGCCTACACCCAAAATGGCCGATTTTCACCAAATTCCGGCTAAATTCAAGTGAATTAGTCCGCAACATTTTACCTCACTCTTTGGCCTAGTCATTCGGAAGACCTTGCACATTTCTATATGCGATAGTCATAAAATGTAATTTTTTTTAAAGTTTTCTAAAAGGCATTCAAGGATTATATGACAAAAATTGATTGATTTTTCCCTAAAAATAAAAATTTGCAAATTTTTGCTAAAAATATTCTTTTTATATTCAAATATAAGAATAAATAATCATTTGATTTGATTGATAAGAATTCTCTGAAAATTAATTGAAAAATTTTTATATACAGAAAATAGTTCAAATATATTCATTCGTGATATAACTGGCCCTCAAATTGGTATTAATAACGGATTGACTAATTGAGTGATGAGAATAGTATGAAATCAGTTTTGCTTTATTTTAATTCTGGATTTTTTGTTTGTTTTCTTAAGTAATAGTTCTTTAAAATTCAAGGATTCATATAATTGATTAATTTTCTTCGTAATTGATATAAGCAGTGGTGCGGAGGATCGGGTGCTGCATATTCTTTTGACCATGAATGTATTTTTCTATGAACCCTTTCCGCATCACTGAATGATAAAGTATCTTAAGTTAAACTTAATCTAAAGATGAGTGAATGGATGACTAGAATTATAGTGTATAATGTTTTTCCACTCAATTGGACTGAATATAAAAAATAATCTAAAAGGCTATAAAATGATTGCACTTTTATGCTAACCCTGTAATTACTGGGAATTATCCAATAAAAAAATGTTTTTACAGAATATTCTTTCATAAACTTATAGATAAATTAGAAATATTGTAAAACGAAAGCTATTTCTAAATATTTTTTATAGAATTTTATTTAAAATTCAATGTATTTTTTGATTGAAAAATAATTTTATTATTTTTTTGAAATTTTTTTTCTTATATTTAATATATTTTGATTGATTAGAATTACATTGACTGACAAAATGAGATTTGCGTTGATTTTGAGAATATTTTTTATAAGACTTATATAAAGACTTATTTCGAAAAATAATTTATGAAATTGCTCTGGGATCAATTAATTAATTAATTAATTTGCTAATCATTACAAATTATCCTTGAGCACAAAATAAACATTCTGGGAATCCAGCTCAGATTATTTGTTTTTTATTTTAACTATTTTATTGTTTTTTCATGATTTTATGCAAACAAACCCATTATTAGTACATTTTTAGATAATTGACCATTTGTTTTGTATCTAGGTTTTCCAGTTGACGTAAGCTTGTTATTATTTAATCAAAATAGTTTCACATTATAGTTAACAGCATTTTCCTGATGTAAATCATTTTTTCACTGCTATTATTGTTTTATTTTTTTCTTTAAATATATCATTAATTGTTTGACTAATCAATGAATAATTAAAATTATTGATCAGTTTTTCAATTGAGAAATCCTATTGTAATTACAGAAATTTTAACTTTTAAATATGACCTTAAGTAAAATGATTAATATTTTAATCAATATAATTTTAATTCATAGCAGCTTTCCTTTGGCACCAATTTTTAATCTTATTATTAAAGCATAGATTTTAATGTCTAATGATTTATGATTATTGTCTCAAATAAGTTCTCCAATGCTTTGCTTTAATTAAACAAAAGGTCTGAATGAATACGAATACTATTCTAACGATCTTTTGAATGAATTATGATTTTAATTATTATTTTTATTGCCAGTCCTTTAGAATCTGTGTAATTAGAAATAAAAAGTGCTTTACTTTAAAACCGCTTAATTTTATTTTAGAATTTTTTTAATTTTGTTGCAAGTGTATTTTTTGCCAAATTTAAACTTATTTGAACATGGTAGAATTTTATAAATTGATTCAAGCTAGATTTTATTCATTCCATAAGTTTGTTATTTGACTCCGTTTACAAATATTGAGCCTGCACATCCCAATCTAATATAATGAAGAAAGCTGGTAATTCCCAAGAAGTAGTGTCTACTCTGATTAAGTCGATCCCATGTTAGACTTCAAGGCATTAATAAAATGTTTTCCAAATCAGATAAAATGAGAAAAAAAGTTTTGACACAATTTTGATGAATATATAAATCATTTTCCGTTTCATTTCATTTATTACTTTTATTTTTTATTTTATTTTTAGTTTTCGACACAATTTAGAATCGATTAGAAAAATAAAAATTATTTTTAAACTACTCTAATGCACATATTCCGGGTACTATGTTCCGGGTAAGGCCCCACTTTTTAAAATATTCAGAGCTAATTATAGTTATTAGGATTTTTTTTCTATCGAAAAATTCTAATCGGAATCAAAACTAAGCTTTCTTTCATTCAAACGGCGAATACCAAAGATTTTTTAGTTTTAGGCTATATTTCATGTGTGAAGAGAACAACACTTTCATTGCTTTTCTGGGATTTCTTATAAATTGTCGCATTTTATACCTAACCCTGCAATACAATTGACGCAAATAAAGAATGTTTCCCTCAAAAATTGCACCTTGAATGTGATCTTTATCAATGTCAATTAGAATGATATAATATGCCGGTAAAAATATCAAAACTTATCTCAATTACGAGCTAAAATTGCACCCGGTTAATATTTATTATGAAGGTCCGACGCTTCAAGTGTGCTAGAACAAATGACCAGCATGAAATTTTCAAACTAAGCATTATTTTTTATGTTTAATTATTTTTGTATTTGTTTTTAACTAATATCTAATCATTTTTTCAAATCAATTGTTCAATAGGTTCCCGACCATATGATAAGAATATTGGGCCGACAGAGAGCAAGATTACAATGTATTTAAGTTTGGGCGAAGGTATGCAATGAACTCGTTATTCAAATTAATCTTTTTATTACATAATAAAATTGTAATTAAAAAAAAATGTATTATTAATCAAATTTTGATTACTTTTAGAGTAAATCAAAAACACCTTATTTTGAGATTATATTGATATGAAATGATTAGAAAAAGAACATTCGGAATAAGTATTTAGCTTCAAGGTATTATATAATTTTTGGCACAATCAGCCAGATTAGTTATTTCGAAACACAGGCAAAAAATATATATTGAAAAATATCTTTCAAACACTTTATCAATAATCGAAAATCATTTTTAATTTGATAGACAATTAGTTTAAAAAGAATGTAAATGGGTAATAAAATTGCCCCCTGTCACTCAACAACAGGCCATTTTATGCAGTATTCAAAAACCGTATGAATACTATAGAATTTTATTTCTTATGTTTTGTTTTGAATACTAATAAGCTTAGGTCACCAACTTTGATTCAGGGTATAGAAATGCTTTGCGTTGCTTATAGTGGCTCCAGATTTGATCAAGTTTAGCGAGTTGAACTTTTTCAAACAAGATATGAGCAGTTTATCCCTTGTTTTCAGCACTCAGAAAGAGTGCACTATATTTGCATTATTTGACTAAAGTTATTTTTATTTCCAATCACACCCGAAAAGCTCTTTATCAAACAACAGGAGATTAAGATATAGAGAAGTCGAGAGATAAGACTGCTTTGAATTCATTGTAGAGCTAGAACTTCAAACTTGTTTTATTGTCCCTATCATTGAGGGGGAAAGAATTAATCCGTTTATGTATTGAAGAAAATGGGTATTATTTTACCTCAAAATTGAAAATAAATAAATAATATTGTTCCAAAACTAGTTTTCATTCACACCTCTAGTACTAAAACCTCTTTTGATTCACTCAAATCATTTCGTTTGTAATCTCTTTAAATATTTATCCGAGTTATTACTGGGTGTGAAAGATTAAAAAAATATCTTTATTTGATTTTTTATCTTGATAATAATAGTCAACGAAAGCTCTGATGAATTTTACAAAATGTATGCATTTTTTAAATCTTAAAAAATAGAAAGTATTTATGAAAATTATTTTGAACTTTTGAACTGAAATTATATAAATATATATATTTTTAGATAAGAAAATATTGGAAAAATACAATTCTTGCAAAATCACTAATTTATGCATACATTCATTAATAAAAAAAAAGTATAATTACATCTAATTATATGTAATATTGGTTATGATTTGAATATTCATTCATCTCTGTTATGCAATACTTGTGCTACAAATACAGTAATAATTAGTTATAATAAGTTGACGGATCAGATTAGAAACTATTGAACAAAATTAATACTTAAAAGTAAATCGATTGTAAACACGATTACAATTTATTCTTATTTTTTATCACATTTTACTTAATTATAAGCAATAGAAATGATTATACATTTAAAGTGCACTAAAAGGCAGAAAATTATAGCAAAGAAAAACAATTCAGACAATTAGATATCTGAACAGATTAATCGATTCCGTGTTAAACAGAAGTTAAGAAGAGTTCACATAAGAAGATAATATCTCAATGATTGAGATTGAGATTCTCAATCAATATATTAGGGCTGAAAAGGTTTTAATCGATTATAAATACAAATAATAGTGAAGTTTTAAAATTTATATTGTTTTCTAAAATCATTTATTACTTAAGAATAGCTATAAATACTAAGAATATTAATCTTTTTCGTAACGCAAATGAGTTTTTTAGGAAATTATATTTCATTTTTCTGTTTATAACAATATCCGCTCCGAAGCCTACTTTCGTGTGAATAGGTTTTTGAATTAATATAAGTTAGAAAATGAGAAATTATGTGCAAAAATATATAATTGGGATAACTCGACAACTTTGGCATTTGGGCGGAATCGACAATTGAATGCACACAACAAATGATTATTCAGAATAACTTAATTCTTATTCTCAGAATTCAACTCTAAATAAGACAAAGGTTATGATACTTTTAATAATTTACATAAAATGAAAAATCTTTTGCAATGAATAACACAATACTTGACTCACAATTTAAAAGTTATATAACTCTTAAAATATTTCAAAAATAATCCTTTTATTTAATAATATATAAATAAATATTTATAAAAAATAATTCAATCCTTTCCTTCCATTACATCAATAAAATTAGAATATTTTGTGAATAATTTACTTAATTATATTGAAATAATTTTCATTTATTAGCAAGGCTAATCATGTAATAGTCAGAATGTTTACTAATTCAGCCCTGGGTTAGTTCATTAGTGATTTTATTCATGTTTTAACTCAATTAAATGAGAAGTAAAACAATTATTTTATATTTTGATGACATTTACTAATGAAATGATAAGAATTTTTATTATTTTTTTTAAATATTTTGAATAATCAGAAAATCTTATGAATTTTGGAGGATTTTGTCAGTATTTCACTAAAAGCATTGGTTAATTAATTTTCCAAATTATCCCGATTTTAAGGATGATTACAGTAAGACATACTGAAAAAAAATTAATTTTAAGTTAACTCAGATTATTAGGTCATAAGAATTGTTATGCAATTCACTGTAGAATCAGATATACTGTATATAAATATTATTCTGTTTTAGAATTCAAAGTGAAATTCAATAAAAAAAATAGTTTTTCAAATCTGAATGCAATTCCAGTCCTTATCCATCTGTTTATCTCAAAATCTTGTCTGACACACAAAATTTTGGCATTTTTTCATACACAGGTAATTTTTACCCATAATTCCAATGATATATTACAGACACAAATGAGTTATCATTTATTTGAATAAGTATTCATAAGTATTCACGCTTTCAAACAACAGATTTAATATAGATTTCATTCAAAACTAATTTCTAAACAAAATAATAAAAAAAATTGATCTCGAATTTGAACTTCAATTGTAATATCAATTGAATTACACGTATTTAAAAACTGAGTCTAATTAGTAATTACATGAATTGCATTTGATTTAAGGGGATATCCAAGGCGTAAAGTACATGCAAAGCACTTTCAACTAGTAAAATCAAAACAAAAGCCCTTGCTACTTTTGTCCGACATTCTGTCTATCCCTGATATTATTCCAATTGTGTCTCAAATTATATCATTGCATAAGAAGTATTGTATAAAAAAATATTTAAATCAGAAAATTTCGATTAGTTTTCATAAAAGGTTAGGAAAAATAAGTGAATTTCTTTATTTAGGTCTATAATTATCTTCCAACTCATAAACAATTTGAACGGAGTATAAATAAAAAAAAAGTATATAATTTATATTTATATTATAATCATTATTCAGATTCACTTCTATATTATATAACGGGTTATAATAACAACAAAATACAGTGTAATATAAAATATAATTTAATTAAATAGAATAACAATTTTTATTTTCTCTTATTTTTTAAAAATAACTTAATTTGAATTTTACTTTTTTTCCTATCATAGACTGACACTCAGTATGAGTGAGAAGACCTACACTTTTAATTGTGAAATTAGTTATACTTAAATAGAAACTAAAGAGATATTAAATACAGAGAAAAAAATTTATAATTTCAAAACACACGCATTCATTGCATTCATTCAGACATGAAATACAATTTTTTTATTTGAATTTATTATAAATTTTTTCTTTGAATGAATTTATGAATTCATTGACTCTTTCGATGTTTAAAATCCTTGTTTTCATATATAACTCGGTTTTGATTTTCTTTTAGGATTTAATGAAAAATTTAAATTTCAAAACAATATTTCAGTTTCGGAAGTATTACAAAATGTTTTGCTTTATTCGCAACTCTCATGTCTTAACCTCTCTCTCTAGGGGTTCATAAAACTCTTAATTGTGGTTAACTATAATTACAGACAATTTCATAACAAAACTGTATTTATAATGAATTTTTGCGCTGAAAACTGAATATAAGTTTGAAATTTCATTTAAAATTTTATGCCTTCTTATCGAATGCTATTGATTTGTAAATTACTAATCAATAAAGTGTGAAGTTTTTCAAAAACCTAATAAATTCTGACATTTATTGTAGAAATTGATATAAATGTATAATTAAATCATCAAAAGAATGGGTTTTCTATTGTTTCAATCAATTGATCAGCAATTTTACACTTATTATAGATTTTATGATTAATTCATAAGAAAGATAATAATCAAGATTCTTATCACATGAATTGCTATTTATAATCAATTACACATTTATGAAACCCGAGTTAAGAATTAACCGGAATCTAAAAAAATACTATAAATAAAACATTAGAAGAAAAAAATGATTTGTAATAGACTTTAATGTTTTTCGATATAATAATTCATTTCCAATACTTAATGACTTCATCAGTAAAATACTGTTAAAACATATATTGTGTGAGAATTTAATCTACAATTTATGAGAACAAAAATTATTGTCAAGATTTGATCCAAACATATAAATCAATTCAAATCTTCCGCATAAAAAACATAATTAATATAAAAACAATATTTAATTGTCATTAAAAAAAGTAAAGTTCAATAAACCATAAAAACAAATAGAGATAAAAATTCAATTCATTCCCCAATACTTGGCATAACTCATACAAAACAATAAAATGGTTTCGGATAATAAGAATGATAATAAATTTGCATACCTTTAATAGTTTATCCTCCGTGTGCCACACATCGTCATCATCAGCATCGGTCACTTTATCAGAATCCAGATCCAGATCATCTGTTGAACGCGAAATAATCTTTTTCCTACTAATCATTATTTTTATGGATTTTATTATTTATTTTCCGAATCTTTTTCTTCTTTTAATAAACGATGCATTCATTTGATGGCAAATCACTGTTTGAGATATGAATCACAAATGAAGTGTAAGTAAAAGATTGAGTAAAAAAAATGTTAAGTAAATATTCAAATAAGTCCTTCGAAGCTAACTTCACAGTCAGTTATCTTAAAAATTAGTTAAAAAAAATAATTAATTGAAATACTGTTTAAGACTGACATTAAAAATGATGATATTCTGAATGAATTGTATAAAAAATATATAATAATTAGAAAAAAATTAAAAAAACATAAAAATATTTGATAATCAGATAAACAGATAAAGAAATTTATTGAAAAGCCATTTCCCGCACAAGTAAATAGAAAGTGATCAGAATATTAAATACGAAACTCAAGTTATAATAACTGTTTATTTGGCGACAAAATCAAAATAAAAAGAGTTCATTAAATAAAAACATTGAAAGCGATTAACACATTTCATAACACAAACTGATTGATGAGTTAATCTTCAATTCAGATAAATATTAAATAAAGTAATCATAAAATCCTATCCAAAGCCCATAACTGAATGGGAATAATATTTTTCGACAAACAATTTCTGAGTCGACTGTCAAATAAAAACTGAACTGAATAACAAAGAGAGAGAAAAAGTGCACTAATAGTGAGGAGCTTTAGGTAATAGAGTGATCACGTTCTCTCACCAGAACAGGAATGATAAATAAGAATAAGATCGGAATAAATTTTACAAAGTAAAAAAAAGGTGCTTGTGCTCTTTTGCTCTATACTCGACTAGGAATTAGAGCTCAGCTCTAAAAAGCTTTAAACAAAAATCTTAATTCAAATTCAAAAAACTACTTAACACTACAAATAATACGAAACAAAACATACGTAAAGACAACAGAAATATAGTGAGAAATATTGGGCTCAAAAGTTATTCTGCTTTTACGTCACATAAGATTTTTTTTATGTAACATATCTTTTGGGTAATAATGCCTTTGAGGTGTAGATCCAAAATAAAGTTTAGATTTTATTTTATTTTTTTTTGTTTAAATAATCGCATTAATAAAAAACTTGTTTGGCTCACTTTTTGTCTGTCTCTCTCTATCTATTTGCTTGATATTCATGTATTCGTTTGTTTGATGTGATTTGGGATACGTTTCCGATAAGTACTACAATAAGTGTATATTTTTTTATACTTCTCTATCGAATCCAATCTTTTTGATCATAAGATTTAAAATATTTTTTCGATTCAATTAATTTAATGTTCGATAGAGTTGTGAATATTATTTGCGATTTTTTTCTCATTGCTGTTGAACTGATTTTCTGATTACTTATATTTTTCTGCGGTTTATATTCGTCTCGGAATTCCTTTTCTATAACTGAGTCCTAAATAATAATTTATTATATATTATAATAAATGAAATAAAATATATTCTTATCATTCGAGGGTTTAAATTATGGCTTTAATGGTAATTATCGGATAAGTAGTAACACAGGTAACACAGGAAATAAGACTTCCAGATAATTAACTTTTTTTATATAATATTTTAAAGTTTAGGCAATTTTTTTCTAATATAGAAAGTATTTGTGTTCAGAATATTTCGAAATTAATTTTAAAATTAAACTCCAATTAATTTAAATTTTAAAATATCTTTCTTTTTATTTGTGTTATATTTGATATCAAGTTATGTTAATTTGATTTCATTATTAAAATGAAAAGAATGTAAAGTATTTTAAATGCCTTTTAATTGTTTTCAATTTGAAACGAGTCTTGAATTTGAATTTTTTTTTCGCTGAATGATACCGAACACATTTTTTTGTTGTATAAAACTTTACTCTATTAACAAAAAAATTAATATTTTTGTCACTGATCTTATGGCTATTTTTGGTGTTTATGTATAAATATTTATCAGATTATTAAACAATTATTTAATAATTAAAACAATTCATTAATAATCACAAAAATTATGTCAAAACTGATTATTATTTTTTCAAAATTATTTGTGGGTTATATGAGATAAAAGGATACAAAAAGGGCATTGGATGCATTAGCATGATAAGCTGTGCAAAAACAACCCTTTTTATCACTGTTTTATATCAAATTAAAATGTATGCAGGCAATTTTCCTAATGAACCAAGATAATTGATTATACATGAAATTTAATTTATAATTAATTGATTGAAATTAAAATCATTTAAAAATATAAGTTATTTATGAATACAAATCTGAATAATAATTATTTTAAATTAATGAAAACATTTTGTTTTTCTCTTTAATTTAAAATATTTTGAATTTAGATTTATTTATCAAAATAATTGAAACGAAATTATTTCCGAAAAAAAATGATTTATAAAGAAATTTAATAAATTAAAAAAAACAGAAGCAATGGATTTGAAACTGAAAATGAAAAATAATGATTAAAATCCTATTTAAACAAATAATTTCTGGATTTGTTCCACACCTTAACAAAAGAAATATTCAGTTTTTTATTTATTAATTATTAATTTTGTTTATAATTATTGGTTGCTTAAGAGGAGTGCCATTAAAATCAAATGAAATTTTCATTTTCTGTTCAAATCGTTTTAAAGAATTTGATTATAATTTATAAAATCTATTAAACTGTTTGAGAAGAATAGATAGAAATTTGTGATTAAAGCAAAGCATTATTTCGTTTAAAAGGTTAATGGATTTAAAGATAAATAACTTATTTCTTAATGAAATAAATGTCAATTCCTTTCCCAACCGTCACATTCAGAAGCATTAACACTAAAAACTAAGTCATCTCTACTGTACTCTTGAAGATTGAAAATCTGATGAATTTATTTCGAAACCGAATTCAATAGCGAATACACAGTTGAAGAGAAAATTCAATTTCAAAAAAATCATTTATAAGACAATCGAAAGAAAATAATTGTTAGAACAGAGAGAAAATGCGGTAAAACTTTTCAATCAGAAAATCATAATAACTGAGAAAAGCTTAAAATTTTTGTCCAAAATCCTAACATTTCTTACAGTTTGGGAAATACTCTTCAGTACTATTGTATTGTCAAAGGCATGAAATTACTTAAAAAGAACAGGGTTCAAGTAAAGGTTTTTCTCATTACTTCAGAGAAAATTCTCTCGTAATTCAATTTTTTTTTTGATGTCATAGACCATCAAAATTAATGTAAATTTTTAGTAAAATTAGTTAAGAAAGTGATAAAAATAAGTCACAATTAATAGATAAAGAAATGAATGGCCTTTTATACATGTATTGGGTGTAACACGAGTTGCTATTTGGGCGATACCTCGCTATTATTTAGTACTGAAAGTTTGGAATATTTGTACGAATTATAGACTTTTTTTATAAGGACTTATATAACTGAATAAAACCATTGAATAGATTGGAATATATATTCTCAATAGTATTGTCAATAGTATTGTGAGAAATATAAATAAAAAATAATAATAATTATTAATCAATTGATTTATACAACTATTTCCTTGAAGTTCTCATTTGTCTTAAATGTATCTTTGATTCTATGATTTTCAAAGATTTATTGTCAACTGATTTATATTATTATAATTTTTTTAAGTTTATTGAACACCTCCTACACTAAACATTTGGAGGATATGTTCATTTGAACTATCATTTTGTATATAATAAATGTCTGTTTTGAGACAATTTGTTATCAATTTTTATATATCTATTAACAGAATATATAAATAATATATATTTTACTATACCTTATATTTTAGTTGATTTAGTAAAACATTTATCCTATCCTTGAATTAGGAGAACATTGAATACTGAAAACTCTATTACAGTATTGAAATGATAATAGGGTTTCATCTTTTTATCACGTTTTCTGCTTGAATATTCACACCGTATGTAAACTTGAATATAAGCTTTGGATATCTTCTGGACTATAATTATTAATTAATTTTTTATTAAAATTATTTTTCACTTATTTCAGACAAAAACAAAACGTGATTTAAAACTTGTGTTCAATACTAATAGTGTTTCAAATCATAGACAGTATTAATAATTTTTCGATTGACTGCAAAATCAGGATTGGATCTGATCTAATTAGGCTCCAGGGATCTAATAAGAGGATGTATGAGCTTGTCAAACTAATTATATCAATTGCTATCTTATAATGTCATTTAATATTTATTTTTATATTTAAAAACTTATTACAAGAACAGTATTAATAAACAGATTTTCAACTTTTCCCGTAAAAACAACTTTTAAGATAAGGATAATTTTAATGCTCTGAGAGAGCACTCAATTAATGTCACTTCCAGTACAGTCTATTAATACAATTACTTAATCACTGATCAAATTAGATATGTTAGCAAGATTAATATTAAAATAGTCATTATGTCACAGGATATTAAAATCAACTGTATTTCCATTTGTAGTAATTAACTGAAAGTCATTTCTTAATTGAAAACTTTTACATAAACTTAATTTTCCGATCGATTAGTTTAAAGATTGATCAAGGAAGAAAAGATTCAACCAATATTTATGTTGTCAAATAAACAGAGATGACCAGAATATATTGACTCGTATTCAAAAATCAATTAACCCAGATCAAAGAAAAAGTATAAATAATAAATATATCCAATAGTAAGCTAAAATTATCACTGGAACCAATTTAGACATTCTACCATGTTTAATGTATTTTTGCCTTGCTTTTAATGAAGAGGTATGGTCATCTCTGATTACTAAACTCTATAACTCTTTTCTTATTTGTACGACAAAAGTTGAATCCACATCATATATATGAGAGTTGTTTATACGTCTATACATTTGGCTTAAATATTATACAATATTTACATAACTATTATGAATATTAGAATTTGCATAAAATAATTATATTTTGAAAAATTGTTGTCAGACTCTTAGTTAATGTATAATTTGTGAATAAAATTAATTAATCCAATGTATAATAATGGCACCAATCGGGTCACGAATGAATATATTTATAAATATTACTAATGTTTTATAAATTTAAATATAAATATTGCGTAAATAATTAGTGACTAATCCTGTATTTTGTTCATACGATCCGTATTAGGGCTAATCGTATCTAATTGTAAGGATTATTATAAAAATATATGGAATTATGTAAAAACAATTTAAGCTCAATTCAATTCTCATGGATGCAAATATTAGTCAACAAAATGCTATTTCAATGAAAGGAAAAGTTAAAAATATTCAGCACTCGCTTTCATTAAATGGGAAGTATCTATTTTGGTGGGTAACCCCTTGCATATATTCTATACATTCTTTATTAGTAATGAACTATCAAATGTGTTGAGAACTAAATTGACCGGTATTACCGAAAAATTAAAGCATTGTTATAATCTTAGGAATCCAACTTTTGTATTTCTAAAGGGCCTTAAAGTAAGACTAATATGAAGATCTGTTACGAGTTTACAAACAGTCGAGCACTTGTTTCGCACTATATGTATTGAACTTATAACTCGT
>JAQIWA010000937.1:0-23156 GCA_034693305.1 Eueremaeus valkanovi
CATATTTTTAATTAAAATTATTTATATTTTTTTTGTTAAATTAACATTAATTGTATGCAAAATAAATTTTCAATTAAATGATTAAACATTAAAATTGATTTTAACTGAAATTATAGAACTAATCAATAGAACTGGTGATTATAGACTGGGTATTAAGGATGACGCCCAACTCACCTATCATATTTTAAGCTATTAAATAAGGTTCTCTGGGAGAAATTATAAGCTACATGTAAAGTGGTTTACCATCACTTTTAAAAGAACAGGGGTCTATAGTTTCACTGAGAACCCTCCCCCCATCACCCATCCGAGAAGAGGAAGAAGAAGGTGCGGAAAAAGTGCGATATTATATAATGGATAGGGATGAATGAATAAGGGTGTGAGAGTAGTGGGCCTTGATAAGGGATTAATTCAGGTCAATGAGGAGAGTGGGTGACTTTAGGGCAAGTAAGCAAATACTGGGAAATAGGCTTTAATTTGGGCCATAAATATTGGCCTTCAATAATAATAGCAAAAACAGCAAAATAGAAGCAGTTTAATTCATGATGAAAATTAGAAATAACCATCATCAATTTAAAATAAATACATAATTAATCTGTTATTACGTATTTAAATTTGTCTCCGAATATATACATACACACAAAGCACTATCAAAGGCAGTGTGTGAGAGACAGAGCATATGATATATGTATGTATATGTATAATATTCTAAACGATATTTATTTGGCCACCAGATGGCGCTCGGGCTGCACTAGTTTACAATAAATAAAATAATCAGGTTAAAATTGAATTATAACATGTCTTCGTTTGATTAACTTATGTTTCTTTAAAAATACATAAATTTCTGCAATGAATGTCAAAAACGATATGATTTGACCCAAAAATAAAACAGAAAATAATTTTTTCATTAAGTCATCCAAATGTATGGCATAATCGATGTCATTGTCTTCGGAGTCACTCTTTGCTGAGTATTGTTTCATCATTCGTGCAAAATTTCCCAAATACATATCATAAAAGGTTTGTTCAAAAGATTGTAAACCCGTTTCGATACAGTTCTTAAGGCTATAGAAAAGTCAAAATTATTAAAGAATCAAAATCAATCTTTTGAATCAAAATTATTTACCGAAAACTGATTCCTCTCTGAAAAGGATGATATTTATCGATTGTAAAGCACATAAACTCTTCATAATATTTAGTGTCCGACACAATTAAATTGTTATATTCGTATTTAAAAAGTTCGAAATAGGATTTCATATCATCTGATGTGTGAAACATGACTGCATTTCCTCCGGCGATCTCATCTATATTAGCCCCTGGTTTATCTTTTACCAGAAGTGAGTTATAATAATATTTATTATATTTCTGTAAATATTTCATTGAACCAAATGAATAGATTAATAGCTGTTTATTGTCTATAATGTCATCCAATGTCTGAACCAATGGAACAGATTTTTGTGTCGAATATATTCCCAATAATATACTTACAAAACATTTCGTTAGAATACTTGCCATAAGTATCCAAATAATTAGTAATAAATTAAATGATTTCTTATTCGTATTACTCCTCAAATGCATAATCGACTGATCAGTCAGTGAACTGAAAATATCGAATAAATTCTTTGCTTTGCTTTGAATTGCAAACAAATAATGCCATAAAAAGGCATTCATTAGAGCCATCAGTATTAGAGATATCCAGACCTTAATTACAAAATATATTTAAATATATTATTGGAATCAATATTTTGTTAACCACTTTCTCTAGAAATGGTGAAAATAGATTTGTCATCGTAAAGGACACACACCACCCCCACCCGTTACAGAGAAAGAAGGGAAAGCCCGACGAATCTTTATTAACAACGGGTAAGATGTTTAGGCTGAGTAGAATGTCTTTACTTAAACTGAATTGCAGTATCGGGGTTGAAAAAGTGGCCAACGTTATTTATGGGATATTTTACGGGTTTTCAGGAAACGGTTTTTAGGCTCTGGCTATGTTTATTTTGGCATATACTGGGTACATTTCCAAACTCATTTGTTATTCCTGATATCCAGTATAATTTGACCAAGTCTTATTTGCATACTGCATAATTTTATTGAATTTAAACTGTTCATCCTATATATAAAGGTTAGTTATGCTTAAAATTACCTTGAATAAGTCCAATACCAGCACATTGTACCAACCCAATAAATTTAAAAATTTACCTGAATATTGAAAACCCCTTTTTTGTGAGCAATTTCTATACCAATATTCAGACAACACATGAGATATCCCTGAAATTTATGCGTAAAACCATTGGATAAGACCTGAAATACAGAATATTTTATGAATAATTCCAATAATAATATAAGTTCATAGCATCTATTATAACCTAGGGGGCTCCAAATCCGTAAGTATACTTACCGTATGCTTTCATCATTAATCTGTGTACAAATTAATTTATAGAAAGTAACAAAAAAGACATGACTTATAAAATGAGGTTTGAGTATATATAATACTATATATAAATAATATATTTAGTATTGAAATTACTTCTAATGAATAAAATGGACAAAAATACTCTAATTATGAGTTGGTTTGCAAACAATACTTAATTAGTAACAGTTTACCTGAATATGAGTGATCGAAGAGTAAAGAATAACTGGATCACGTAATTCGCCACAGAGTAATCGTAATTGGCCAGGGAGGCTGGTAGGCTGTCAATGAGAGTAAGTGGCTTGGGGAGCCTAGTAGGTTGCCAGGGACAGGAGATTTGCCAGAATTGAAATACGCAATCAAAGTATGGTTGTAATTGAAATATTCAACCGAAAAGGTTGTTTCAATACATGGGTACTGGGTAATATTTAAAGATAATTGATATTATAATTCATACCTCGTATTGAAATAAGTGAATGAATGAAAAATATGAATTATCTCTTCTGATTGTCTTCACTGTTAATATCTCTATTAAATAGTTCACTCTATAGGGTATATGCAGTACTGACCAAACATTTTCCACATTTATTGGTCTTTCAATTAAATTCAATTTATTTCTCTGTTTATTGAAAATTATAATTAATGTTAAAATGCTATAAATAATTGCGGAGATATTTTATGACAACACTATTCCAAATTCCAAACTGACCCAGTGAGAACTACAATTAAACTCTCAAATAGGTGAAAAGCATGCTGATAAACAGAGCCTGGTAAGCCGTTCCGCCTTCCCTTGCCTATAAGTCTGGTGTCATCATAACAAACAAAGGTGGAGTTAATACATCAACTCAATAGTTAGCAGGTCAACTTTCAAGCGCAGTTCAAAAATGATCTTCTTTTGTTGGAAAAAGTTTTGTTTTAACTTGAAAATTTCTATTTGAAATGAACTGTGCTTGAAATTTAACTTGCTAACTATTGAGTTGGTGTATTAAGTCCCCTTTGTTTATTATAATGACACCAGACTCATTTTCAAGGGGAGGCGTAACGATTTTCCAGGCTCTGGTGATATTTATACTAGCTTTCTTATAAATGTTTTACGTCAACATATTCAATATAAAATAGCTTGCTATAATTATTGATAAATAGATGAAAACAAATTCTTACTTGATTATCAGAATTCGAATATAGATTATATATACCAAGATTCAATTTGCACATAAAATATTCATATAATTTCGTTCCGAATACAGGTTTGCCCTAAAAAATAATTTATCAATTGATGTTGTCAAGGGTGATTCGGCGTTTAATTATAAACGAGGACCCTATCTTTGAAATCAATAAGCTTGGTCCTCAATAAATTAATTAGTTGGTAATAAATTAATAAATTAACTAAATGGCTTACTTGACTCAGGATATATATATTTCCGCTGCAATCGTCTGATTCTCAACACAAGTATACAATTGATTATATCTGAATGATTTGCCTAAATAATCAAATTTAGTCAAGAGTTTGTACATGTAGTGTCTTAATTCTACATCGATCATATTTTTTATCGACTATACTTAGCCAGAGTATAACTTATTTTGTGTGATATTAACTTGAATTTACTTTTATATAAACTAATTATTTGTATTACTTTTGGAGATAAGGAAAATGTTTCATAACTTATAAATGTTTAGAAGACTTTCGGAATATTAGCAATAATATAGAAATGCCATTAAAAAGCAATCAGGTCACTCATAAATGAATTTTCTTATGAACGATGTGCAAGCTTGAACAAGAAAGGTAAGGCAAGGTGGCGGTCAAATTTTACTGAAAATGGCGACTTTGACACCTTTTTTGATTTACTTTGCCTGAAAGGTCAAGGGTCACTGAAACTAAGTCAAAACCCAATATGAAAATTTTGGCTTAGCACCTTGCACATGTCTATTATTATGAAATATGTTGACTACATTCAATATATTGTACCTGTATTAAATCAATTTGAATAAATTATTCTGACAAAATTAATTAAATTAGAAGAGAATAATTTAATTCAAATTAACCCTCATTATTTTAATAGCAATTTCTTTGAAACACTGTAGTTATGATAAATGACATCAGGATAAAAAAAAATATTTTCAAATTAACTTGATTACAAATTAATTGGTGCTGAACTAAAATAAAGATAATTGCATTTTGTAACCACTTTATATACGATTCATATTATTACCAAAATTTATCTAGATATCCTTGGTCGCATTCGCAACACTATTAAATTTAGCAATATAGCAAGGTTTTTCAGAGCCAAAATTATCCAGCAGCTTTCATTTAAATAACTAGTGAACTTTTGATGAATCTTCATTGTGCATCGATTAGCCTTAATCAAACCATTCCAAAATTTTTAATTTGATGAGAAATGACGAGTGCCGTTTATGTCATGCACACACTATGTGAACCCTGCACATTCAAAAATCTCATAAGTAATAGTCTAATAGTTATAAACGCTTTTGTTTTCATTTTCAATTCAATTATAATAAATATACTGAAATGAACTGAAATAACTCTATAATCAACCTTTCGCCTTATAATGTGACCTGTCTTATTTGAATAAATGTATGAGCAGACTCAATAGGATATAATAAATGTTTTGTTTACTGTCCTTAAAGGACAGCTTTGGAATGCTCTGGTCTAAACTATCAAAACATAGTAACATTAATCGAAAGTAAAAGTTAGCCAGTAATCAAAAAATAAGTTCAATACTGAATGTTAAGAATTCTATTGAATTGTTAGTCAAATAATGCAAACATAGAACGAGTGCTGAAAACAAGCGATAAACTGGTCATATCTTGTTTGGAAAAGTTCAACCATGTGATCTTGATCAAATCAGTAGTCACTATAAGCAACGCAATTTTATACCCGGATTGAAAAAGCTCTTCGATGATCATTATAATTGAGCAGGAACAAATTATATTTATTGTATTTTAGGCTAATGTGTCCATTATACCTAGATATAATTCAGGTAATGCAATTGTTTAAATTTGTCCTAGTTCACTCATAATTATACCCAGATTTAGTATATATTAAAATAATATAGCTAGATTAATTTGACTCTTATATTACCTTGCCACTACCATCTAATTGATAAAATGCCTTCTATGAGTATTAGCATCTAATATTGAACTTTCGCAATACTTCTTCAGATTTATCCTGATCAAATCGGATTACTAGCTTAACGGCACATATCCTACTTTCATTAGGAGAGTCACTGAACTGTTATATAATTTTATTTTCCTTTAGAGTTCATAAAACTCTTTCCGATTCCTGAAGTCTATTAAAATATATTTCAAATAAAATTTTTATTCAAACTATTTATATATTTATTTCGTTGTTTAAAAAAAGATTATTATATTTATTGGTTGACTATTAAACAAATTATATGGTTATTATGGCTCAAGTAAATGGAAAGGAGGCTATTTTGATTACAGGTAAAATAATCAAATACTTCATATAGAGATTGAATTTATTTTTCAAAAATTCAATGAATAGTTAAAAATAAAATTTAATAAAAATTTAATCAAAAATATATAATAATTTGTTAATCACTCAAAGGATGTGACAGTGGTTTCGGTTACCGGACAACCAATAGACTGATAAGAATGGGATATAATGTTTACGCAACTGTTCTGGATATTGAAAAAGCAGAGAAAAGATTTACCCGATTCTTGTTTTCATACGAAAGGCCATTATTACGACTATTCAGGACTGATATCAGACTCACATCAGATATCGATTTGCTTTATAAGGCTATAGAAAAAGATCTGAAAGAAAGGAATATTAGGTTAAAGGCTATTGTGAACAATGCGGGCATAACTACCAGTGGAATGATTGACTGGGGGCAATTCGATGGCTTCACCAATGTCATCAATGTTAATACATTCGGCACAACAAGAATTACACTCAGATTTATGCAATTGATTTTGGAATCAAAGGGTAATTTGATATAACAAGACCAAGGATTGATCTTGCTAGTACAGACCAGGTATCTAATGTGTGTTCAACTCTGAGTAATACCTGTTATCTTATTTTTGATAACTTCTTATCTCTTTCGATGATTGCATATCAGTTTGAGATCAAATAAACTTTTGACACAAGAGTTGAGATTAAAATAATTTTGTGAATAAATAATTAGACTTTTATTCAAACAATTATTTGATTCAAAACTTATAGAAAAATCATCGAAAGAGATAAGAAGTCATCAGAAATAAGATAACAGCTATTACTCAGAGTTGAACACACATTAGATACCTTGTCTGTACTACTTCCCTGACCATGCTCAATTCACCAGTTATTTCCTACGTTGTTAATTATTCTATTCAAAGCGCGTATCATCAATGTATCCAGCTCATTGGGCCGCATATCAATCGGCCAGTTCTCTCACTATTCAATGAGCAAACATGCGATCACTTCCTTCTCGGACTCATTGCGCCGACACTTAAACAAGAGTGACATCGAAGTCATCACAATTGAGCCGACATTTTTCAAAACAGAACTGTTGGAGAATTTCAACCTGGTCTATTTGAAAAAAGAATGGAATGCAACAGGCGAAGATATTAGACGTATATACGGCGATGCTTATCTTAAAAACATGTGCGCTAGGTCGAACTTGCTCAACTATATTTACGGCAAAAATATTGACCTTGTTATCAATGATATAGTGGATAGCATTGTTAATCCACATCCACGGCCAAGATATGAGCCAATTGATGGCTTTGCGATTAAATTATGCATGCTTCTTTTAACATATCTGCCGGCTGGCCTTATTGATTTTCTATTAAGTATCAAGATCAATATTTACATATAATTTATTTATGCAATCTATTATCCGGATCAGTCAGTTCTGGCCTATGAAATGAATTAATAATTAATATTACAATTGTTTGACAATTATTTGGTATATTATTTTCAATTAATTATAAGATTTTATTCGTTAAAAATACCGTTATATTCGCTATAATTGTCTTAACAGTTGACTTAAATCTATTTTTATTATAAACATAAAAACAAAAATATTTAATTGATTTTATATTATATGTATTTTAGGCTAATTTAAACAATTCAATAATAACCATGTTAACTTATAACAATTTGTTTCAGCATAACTTTGTTCGGTTTTATTTCTCAATTTTAACTTTGAATTACAATTTAATTATTGATTCTCAACATTGATTATAATCAGATCCTGGAAGACCGTTCGGCCTTCCCGTGCATATGAGTCTGGTGTCATCGTAGCAAACAAAGAGGGAGTTAACACACCCACTCAATAGTAGGGTAACTTGTAAACACAGTTTAAGTGTGCGGTTTCAATTGGAAAGTACCAAGTTCAAACAGTGTTTATTCAACACAAAAATATCTATGAGCTGCGTTTGAAAGTTAACCTGCTAACTATTAAGTTGATGTATTAACTTTGTTTGTTATGCTACCACCAGGCCCAAATGCACGAGAAGGCCGAACGGTTTTCCAGGCTCTGCTCATTATAATTAAGTTACCCGACTCGAATATATTTAAGAAATTGCTGAAATTTGTTCTCGATCAATCGTTTATAATTGAGATAGTTCTCATAGTGATAAGCAATTCTGTCGAATGTTTTTCCGTCGATATATTCGGGTAAAATTAAGTCATTGGACCTGACTCCTTTACTTCTAACTACTGGGCAAGTACTACAGATAGCATCGATAATATCGTCAACAACTTCGTCGATATCAGTTCGGGTGAATTTATCGAAATTTTTCGATACATACGCCAGTCGTTCCAAACTGTCGTTACGGCTATAAACCTCTCTGAGTTCAGGACTGGTGTTATTCCATTCGTTTTGCATAGATTTCTCCCGGATATGGTCCAGCATGTTTGTTTTATAATTAACAGGCTCGATTATGACTACTTTAATCTTTTGATCGTCGGTGTGCCGGCGCAGTCCATCGGTGAATGAGGCGATAGCATACTTGCTCATACAATAATAGGCCAATCCTTTGACTGATAATCTACCAAGTATACTGGACATATTTACAATTGTGCCTAGGAGTTTGAGACAGTAATAAATGAGTCCAGGCATTACAACAATTTAATAATAATTAATCTAGGTTAGAATAAAAGATAGACAAGTGAGAGTTGACCTTGAATTTCAATATAAACAAGTTCATGCTAATTTTCAATTGAAATTCGCAGGTGAGCCAGCTCTCTTGAGAAGTTGACTGACTGTACGCAAGACTCTACTTTTACAGTAACTAAAATTGCCAAGCAATATTCTAATCATACATAGCATCATCAGGGTCAATTTAAATTATACCACTTAGTACGCATTTTCAAATAACACGGTATAAGTCATAATAGTATTTATTATTTCCAAAACTTACCTTCAGATTCAGCGATCAAATTCAAAAATCTCAAAGTTGTCCGCACAGTACCAAGCGCATTTATGTCCAGAACATTTTGAGCCGTGTCCAATTTGCCCCATTCTATTAAACTTAAATGAGCTATACCTGCATTGTTGACCAGAGCATGCAATTTGTATTGACTGACTATCAGGTCTTCACAGATATAGTCGTATAGACTATCGATATCTTCTCTGACTCTAACATCACATTTGATTAGTTTTAACTGATCTCTCAATTTTGAATCCAGGGCTGGATTAGCATCGAAGCCCTTGGCTGTCTTTTCCACATCCAGAACAGTTGCATATACTCTAAAGCCCAGCTCAACCAGTCTGAATGCGGCTCTATTACCAAAGCCTGAGTCACAGCCTTTAGAAAGAAATAGAAAATTATTTTATAATCAAATTTCAGTATTAATTATAAATACCTGTTATTAGCACTGCTTTAGACATTGAAAATCAATTATTATAATGCAGTGTCAAATGCACTCAAATTTATGCTTGAAGTTTGAATCGATGTTTGAACTCATCTGTGAACTAATGCTTATATAAAAAGCATTTTTAAAAATCAATTTTTTCCTCAATTATTGCTAAAATAGTTTAAGTTTTTTCCACTTCCTCTCAGATTATTAGCTGTAATAATACGACAAAAAGTTAATACAGTGCAGAGATAGGCAAAGGGTCTGACGACAGGGGGGGGGAAGCCACAAATTTTGGATAGGGGTGTAATTTTTCCTTAAAAAACACGTTTCCCCTATTTTCGCCTCCAAATCATCGAAAAACAGAGGGGGAGTCAAACTCAGCCAAAATCATAGGGTGGTATACCCCCTATACCCCCATTGCCTATCTCTGATACAGTGTATACACAATAGCTTTTCCAGATCAAATGCCAGAATTACCAAGCATAGTCAAAATATTAGCAGTGCAGTACAGTATTTCAATTGAAATACTGTAAAGATTAATATAGAAGAGCTTTCTTCAATTAGGGCATAAAATGCATTCATAAATAAAGTCACTTTAATCAACAGTTTGCACATAAATCAGGCCAAAAGTCAAATATATTTTTGCATTCATTTCAATACAAAAAATAATATTTTCAATGAAACCCATTTCACACTATTTTCGGACGTAATTACTGTACGAATAAATTGCTGCCAAATGACTGCATATTTTCATAAAAACTTTTTTAAAACTAATTTAAATTAAAGTTAAACTCATTTAACAGTCATTTAATCGGCGAAGACATGTCTCAGGACTTGTTCAGTGATAGCCAACTGTTCGGATCACAACTCAATGGACAGATCAGTGATGACAGCGATTCAGATGATGGTATTGGTGGAGAAGGCGATCGATCGGTCAGTCAGTCGCAGAGCTCTGGGAGTCCGCCCCGACCTCTGAATGGACTGAACGGCCGGACAGAGCAGCTGCTGATCCGCACAGACCTGTCGGAAGAGGTGCTGACAGAGCACAGGCAGGCCTTCATCGACATCCGACTGAAGACTAAAGAAGCGGAAAATGTGTCCGACATTTGCCGGTCGACTGCACTGCTATCGGAACAGATGGCCCGTCAGGACAGGTACTTCCTGTCCGGCGGCGTCAACGAGAACATGGCTTTGGACGCGAAGTGCATTCAAACCAATGCCTCGATTAGTCTTCAATTAGTCCGAAGACTTCAAACCGATTCCAAACGATTCGATTCAACAGAATTCGCCGAAAAACTGTTGACAGCTTTGGATCCGTTCCACGGAATCGACGACAACAATGACGACCCGAGCGCTTCCGCAGCAGACAATGCGATCGATGGCAGCGATTGGTCAGAGTTTGGCCGCAATTACTGTCGCTTTCATAGAGTTTTGCCGACATTTCAGTTCATTAACGGATTGTTTGATTGCGAACCAAATCAGAGCCAAAAGAAGGCAATCAAAGCCCGAGTCCGGCACCAGAAGCCGGTTCTGTCCTCACAAGTGGAGGCCTCACAGATTGATCCGAATACGAAGACCTGCGAAGACTCGGCACCAGAGGAAGTGGAGCTAATACTGAATACAGTGAAGAAGTTAGAGCTCAAGAACTCTAACCTTCCGTACATTGAAGTCATAGTAAATCCGAAATCAATGTCAGAAACTGTGGAAAACATATTTCACTCGACGTTTCTGATTAAGGATGGATTGGCCCGGATTGGGGCCGACGAGGAAGACGGCGGACCAGTCATACAGTCCGTAGAGAACGCGGACATCGATGCGAGTGCACCGGAAGGAGGCGTTCAGTCGGTCTTCAGTTTCTCGATGAAGGACTGGAAGACTTGGATCGAGAGGTTCGCCATAACGAAGGCTGCTATCAGACACACGAAGAAGACGTCAGACAATAGCCAGAAATAAGACTTAATTTTCGTTTAATTTTTAGAATTCATTGAATTTTTACTTATTTTTTGTGTTTTTCTGTTTTTTTTGCGAAAAATTGATTTTATTTTTGCTTTTTTGCTGAAATATTTTTTTTTGTTTTTGTTTTGCATTTAATTTAATAATAATAAAAAAATACAATAAAATGGAATGTTTTTGTATCTAAAGTGAGTATAGACTACCTGAGCCCGATTTGGGGTCTGATATAAAAGTACATTTACCCCCGGCTCATATAAACTACTGAAATAAGAGCGTAAAATATTAGACCGAATATTCGTTATCATTGAGCTTTTTCAATCCGGGTATAAAATTGCGTTGCTTTTAGTGACTACTGATTTGATCTGGTTCACATCAGTGAACTTTTCCAAACAAGATATGACCAGTTTATCGCTTAGCCGGCTCAATAGATGTCACTATAGTTCAGATTCAGACGAGTGTTGTGCCAATACGAGTGACAGCAGTTATAGAATAGGGAGTCAATCGAATGTGATTTACAGTTCGGTATGCACTTTGTGTATGAGCTTAAACTCAAGCCAATCAAATAAAATTAGAGTCAAATAGAGTCGCTCACAAAGGATGTACACGGGAGTAGGGGGGCTAGTTTTGCATTGTTTAACTAACAATTTAATAGAATTCTTAACATTCAGTATTGAACTGGCTAACTCTTCCTCACAATTATTGTTAATATGTTTTTCTGTCTGTCCATATGTCTTGAGTAGATTTTTCAAATAAAGTCAAATTTCGATAGAATTCTGAGCTAGGGTGAGCTAGGTAGACCTGGGCAAGCAACCTGTTCCTGTGTGTGTGTGCCCAACAGTGTCCTACCAGTGCCACATCAGTGCCCCATCAGTGCCTCTATCAGTAATAGCGTTAGAGGTTTCCTATTCCCAAGGTATATCTCCGAGGAAAATAAGAAAATTCCATATCTTCCGGGAATTCTGAAAAAAACTGGTAAAATATCTGAACATAAAATGCTGATAACTTTTATTTAACTTTATATTGAATTGAGAATATTTTTCAAACATTTTTGAAGTTATCAATCAAAATTTTTCTTTCTAAGAGAAGTCACACCTTTCTCGCCGGATTTAGATCATTTACTTTTGACATTTGGCCTCTTTTACTATAAGACAAATTTGTTGGGGAATATATGAAACTTTCTTTTTTTCCTTTCATTATATGTTCCCAAAAAGCTGGGAATTCCGGGGGGAGTTTACTGGGAGTTCCCCCGGGGAGAGAAAATAACTCGAACACTAATCAGTAGCATTGCATTGAATGCATTGAAAACTGTAATGCATTCACAAAACATCGTTCACTGAAAGCATTGAAAGCATTGACTATTTGTGAACAGATTTCAAGAAATTGTCGACAAATCGGAAGAAATGAGTGAATCGACTGAATTGCTGACAACATCTGGACTTCGGACAGACATCGAAGAGCTGTTCACTCGATTCGATGCAACCGATTCACTGAAATTCAAGGCATTCGCCCAATGCTTCCGAAGTATGTCTTTCGGACTCATCTTCCGGTATGTCTGCTCTGTCTGTCTCTCTCACTGTTGGCACCAATTGCTCTAAATCTGCCATTACTTGCGATCGTCTGCAGCGGTCGACACAATGACAACGAAATGCGCGAATTCATTGACGAATCGTATTTAGAAGTATTGACACAATTGGTCAACAAAGACAAACGTCTGTCGCATCGGATCTGTTCGATGTACCTCTTGTACGCCCTTTACTTCAAACAACCTTTGGATCAATCCCTCAATACTCGATTCGATGTGAAGGTTAGGATCACTTTGGATCAGTTGAAGACAATCCGGGAGTTTGTGTCCGAATGCAAGCGAAGCAGTCATTTGGATGTCTGCTATGTTTGGCTCAAATTGGTCTCAATTGGAGTCCATTTCGTGTACTATCGCTACCCGAGCATCGGTCCGTCCAATACCCGATCCGTCAACAACTACTTGACGTACCATAACCTCAACTCAACGGCCCATAAGTCACTCAATGTGTTTAAGAAGTCAGTCCAGAGTCGATTAGAGATACTTCAGGCGAATCACGACTTTTACGTCGACTATAAGGACAAAGTGTTTGACACACAACAGGAATCGGAGCTCAAGCCGAACATCATTCGCCAGGACTTGTTCAAGGATTCGGCTGATAAGCTGACAAAACTGGCCGAAGACGTCAGAACCGTCGCTAACCGTGAAATCCGAGGCAGAGGTCGGCCATCGAATTGGACGCCCTATAGGAGTGATGCGAATGAGAGCCCCACCGGTCGGAGCAGTAGTCAACACAAACTCAATGTCCAGAAGAAAGCAATCAAATCAAAGGCCAAACCGGAAAACGAAACGACTTCTAACATCCTGTGGACCGAAGACATCGTCGGTTGCCTCCAAAAGGGTCACCAAATGATTCAGAAGAGACGGGCGAAGACTGGAGAGGACAGCAAAGCAACCGAAACAGAGGACTCAGAAGTAGTTATCAATTAATGTTTGCAATAGTTTTCAATTCAATTCTCATTTCATATATGAATAGAATTTCTTTCAATAGATATAAGTCGTGAACAAAGTTAGTGACAATTATTGCTTAAAATCTATTCAATTCTTAATATGTTTTACGCATTCAGACTATAATTATAGGCTATAATAGCTATGACTTCGTTCACAAACTGACGACAACTGGATATACAGTACAGACAACTGTTCTCTTAATTGTATTCATTTGTTTAGGTTTTACTCTTTCGTTGATTTCATTACTTTTTTTTAAACAAAAAACAATATTTTTATTCTTTAATCTATTCATTGATTTCAATATTATTTCGAATACTTTTTTCTAATCTTTTTTTTTTAATTTTTTGTTTTTTATAATTAATCTTATAATCACTTTCTGTACTCTGTTTTTGAATTTATTGCTTCTGTTATTCAAATGCTATTAATATAATGTATTCAATGAGTGATATAATCAGAAATAGTTCTGACTTTTGCTTAATATTCATTGCAATAAAAATCTTAAAACAAAACCCAATTTTACCCAAAGAATGAATTAATGAATTGATTGGGGAATCGGATGATTGAGTGCACAGTTGCTAAACATTCAAAAATTACTTATTCATAGAATTACACGGAAAGCAAAAAATCATAATATTTGTGCTCATTGTGTGCACTGTCTGAGGGGTAGAGACAAAATGCACCTGAACTTTGAAATGGCACAATACCCAGTTGAATTTTAAGGCCGGCTTCAACGCAATTTTTGCGGCCACCTGTCCGTCATTTGACTCCGCCCTATAATGCCCTGAGTTTGGAGACAATTCCTCCATTTGAGCCCTACCTATACCCCTGTCTCTGCACATCCCTATTACGCCTTTCAGACTAAAAACTTGAACCGAAGTTGTGCCCAATTCAGGGCACTTGAGCTCACGTCAGTATTTCAATAAAATCGACCTGTACTCACAATTCTAAGGCAGCACAAACTGAACACTTTGATCGAATTGAGTCGAATTAATCACAAATACGGATAAATTCGTTTAATCGGTAATCAAGCAGAAAATCTTGGTTACTTTTCTGCTTCAAAACTATCGGACAAATTACCCACCACATACTAACCTATGTAACCATCGAAGAGCTTTTTTCAATAAGGGTATGAAATTGTATTGCGTTGCTTATATTGATTCCTGATATTATCTGGTTCACATGGATGAACTTTTCCAAACAAGATATGACAAGTAGTTTATCGCTTGTTTGCAGCACTCGTTCATAAGCTCAGTCTCAACAATGTCTATAAGATTCGTGAATTCATGGTTTTCTGCTCTTTAATAATGAATGGCATTTGAATATAATCTTGTCCAGTCTAAATTCAATTCAAACATGGTGAGCCCTTGTCTTTACTTACGCTGGCAATTGAAAAAAAATGCATTGAGTTTTGTATTAGCCTTGATCATTGCCAAGTATAAATCTCAATAGAAGTCAACAGACAATGATAGATCAGTTCTAAAGTTTGTACACAATGTAAATATCTAAATATATTTTTCCTTGAGCTAGTTCCAATTTAAGTTGTGAGCAAGCACAAAATGTGACTGTATTCAATTGTTGTGCACGACTTGCGAACAACATATGACTTGATTTTATTTGTTTGCTTCATATTATTGACACTCTTATGAAATAATTAATAAAATGATCAATCAATCAATCTTTTCAACTCATGTGACACTCTTTTATTTGAGCCAGACATGAGACAGTCACTTTTTGAATGCATGCTCTTTTTTATTGATCTAATATTCAAAATTAAATCTTAAAAAAGATATATAAAAACGAAAAATACTGTTAAATATAAATCAAAATGCATTTGAGAGCCGCAGCCGTTCAGGTGTTTAAGAATATAAATATTTTCCTATTTTTTTAATATAAAAAAATATATAAAAATCATTAATTCATTGAATTTTTATTTTCTTGATTTAACTTCAGTGGAGATCATTTCTCTACTTTGAAGAATCAATTGCTGGTACAGAATGTCCGTTATATGGAATGTTATCTAAACACCAGGTTCATTTTTGATTGCATAGCATTTGATTCTTTGTCTAATATTTAATACTATTTTAGTTTTGAAATCAAAAGAGCAGTAAATGATAGCTTCAATCGAATGGTAGATATGTTGGAACAGAACGTAAGTCTAGTTATAATTACCAGAGTCTGGAAAGCCGTTCCGCCTTCCGGTGCATATGAGTCTGGTGTCATCATAACAGACAAACAAACAACTCAATACCAGGATAACTTTCAAACACAGTTCAAGTATTTCGGTTCAAATGGAAAGTGTCAAGTTCAAACATTGCCTTTTTCAGCTGCATTTGAAAGTTAACCTGCTAACTATTGAGTGGATGTGCTAACACTCCCTTTGTTTGTTACGATGACACCTGACTCATACGCACGGGAAGGCGGAACGGCTTTCAAGGCTCTGGTAATTATAATTATATTTTTTCAATTGTTTTAATTGAGTTTTGAATTGCATTTTAATCAAGATATCAGACATAACATTGACTCCAATTATAACCAGCGAAGAAAGAGAGTCAAAAATTCAATTCTCCCGGGGCATGCAATCCGTGAACTTCGTGGTAATGACTAAATCGCATCAATCAACTAACCGGCACAATAGCCATATACTGGATCACTTGAATAAAGTCGATAGCATTGTGTGGATTGTATTTGCGTTCACTTTAATCACAATTATATTAATCAATGAATTATATAAAAAGATTTCTAAACAGTGTCAGTCGAAGCAACTGAATATTTGGAATCTTATTCAACTATTCTTTGAACAAGGTACAGTGCTTGACATCTCAACAGTTGCAAGGTTGAATTGGGCGCTCAAACCAGTCATTCTAATCAATGTATATTTTATGTACTAATCACTGTAAAGTACACTCTATAAAATAACACTGAACCCAATATTACACCAGCAATAATGTTGCTATGTAAGAAACGCGTTTCTTACGTCAAATTACACTGATTAATATTGATTTATTCACATATTTTCTGACGATGATTGAGATAATTTTCACAACTATTTTTCAAATATCTTCACAACAGATGTCAGCATTAGATCTAAAATTGGGTCGAATGAGATTAAAATTATCATTGGGTGAGTTTTAGGTTATGGAATATTTTAGCACAGTACGAATTATGCACTTGTTATAAGCAGAGGCTGCATTTTTTGATGAACTTGCTGCCCCTGGTGCACATAATATACATATATACCCATGAGCTTTGTGTATGTAAAGTACACTATATAGCACTGAACCCAATATGACACAATCAATAATGTTGCTGTGTAAGATTCGCGAATCTTACGTCACAATCCTTTGGTTATAAGCCATCTCATTCTTATTATGACAAGACTTGCGATTATAAAGAGAATAATAATTTGTGAGAAGAATATTAAGAATATCCTTATTATAAGAACTCATTTATTTTGCTTTTGGCTATAAATGTAATCATAAAATGCAAATATATTTTATTAAAAATATTTTCATTAAATATTCTTGCTTATAATTTTCATTTTCATCTGACCTGTATACATTTTTCTGAAAAAAATAATTAATTTGCCGATTGTTATGATCTGAATATAATTTTTTGAATAAAAATTCAAAATTATTTGAACTGTTGTGGATTATTATAGGCAAAACGTAAATTCAAATGTTACTAGACAATTTAAGAATAACCGAATGATATATAATCAAATTTGGCTTATTTTAATGTTCATACTTGTTCTCATCTAATCCTTAATTTCTATTTCAAATTTTTGCATAAAATAAATATTCATTTAAATTGAATTCTTTTTGAAAATGAAATTTAAATTTCGTAGAAAAAAGTTTGAATGAAAGCCATAAATAGTGGAAAATTTAATTTCACTCAACTTATCAAAAATAAAATGCAATAAACGATATGTAATAGAATTTCTAATAAAATAAAAATTGCGCTAATGATTGCATTGAATGCCTGGGTCATAAGTGGTGGGTCCATTTTAAAGCTAATTGCGAAAGTGTTCCTACAATTCAATGTTGTATTGCATATAATTCTGATCAAACATAAGTGAATTTTTATGTTCACTCGATATTCAATACCAAAATACAGTACATTAGCTCTCAAACTGATTATTGATATTTGAATTTTATTTTAGTTTTTATTATTCGTGTCTTTTGTTCACTGATTTAAGAATGATTCACAAACTGGCTATCAATCACTGTCAGTGCGATAAAGCCTTTTCCATACAATAGCCGAACCAATAGCACCAATAGTTATGTCAGACTTATCTCTCTCTCCAATGCTTTAATGAATTTAGCCTTTTATGCAGAGATGCAGAAGCAGTGCAATCAAAATATGCCCGCTTTTGATGGCAAGGGAGCTCTGAGGTAATCAAGAGCTAAGAGTGTTCATGGAAAGTACAGGGTCCTTTATGTGTTTCTATTATTTATACATTCTTTATAATACTGTTCACTATTTAATAATATTTATATCAATGGCCTTGTTATGTATGGCATACATTCCGTTCAATCGATTGATATTCTGTAAACTTATATCTATTTTTGAATTCTTATCATTCATTTCAGTATTAGTTTCAAAATCTAAACTATGTTAACACAATTCGGGACACAATATATTTGTTGAGATGAAGTGATGGGCTCTCAAAACCGATTGTCGTTTCACTCTTCCTGTGCTGACAGTGAGTGATGATCACAACACATGAGCACATATTTTATTGAAAACTAATCTTTCCTTTTCTTTGCTTTTCGATGACATCTTATATAAGCATTCATTCGGTTGTTATTTAATTTCCTTTTGAAAGTTCACATCAAATATCTCTATATTTATAAAATCACTGAATTCTGAGCAGAAAATTATTTTGCTCTCCGACTGAATCCCTGGTCGATGTGATCCAATTGAGTAGTATTCCTAATAAAATAAAATCAGATATTCATCATTAGATTAATGCAAACTTTTGCTGATTTTTGCATTTCTTATATAATACTAATCAATAAAAACTTTGCAAAAAGTCTTAATCAATATTTGCTAAGATTTAGCTATAAATTAATGCATTCACTCAAATGAACTGACAGTGGCTGAGGAAAGGAATGGATTCATTATAAAAAGATTCTGGCTTATTTATACTGTGCCTCAGTTTCTAACCACTAATACCTAAAACTTACTAATTATTGCATACATTTAAGTCATTTTATTTGATGTGACATTTTGGTCAACAATTTATATGAATACTGCACTCATTCGAGAATTTTCGTTAATTAAAGATTAATTTTTTTTGCAATTTTAATAATAATTTATTATAATCTTAATGTTAAGACATTTTTCTTTGCAATTATGACCAAAATGTTTGCTTTGATTTTTTTTTGAGTGGCATTACGTTTAATTGCAAATTAACTAACTGTTCATCAAGATATACGTGTACTTAAAGTTAATTTTCAGATAACCCACAGAATTATTTTTTGTATGAAAAGTAATTTTCATTTGGTATTCAAAAATATTTTCATTACTTAATGTGTTTTTTGATTGAAAATCTTTGACAATAAATTCAGATCTTTTTGACGCCCAAATCATTGGACTATAAACTCAGTATAATATAGATTTTCAATTACTTAAACTGTCAACTTGTTTATAAAGATGTTCACCAAGGTGGTGATTCTTAAATCAATTCATAATTTATTATTAATCACTTTGAGTGAGCCGTTAGTGTTAAGGGCTTTCAAAAGTAGACTCAATCAGAGAATGAATGACTTGAATGACACTTCTCTGCAAAACATTGTAATAAAAATTGTTTTTGAATTTTATATTTTCTGAGCTATTCTTAAGTTTCTAATCATTATAAACACAACTTTATATTTGACTTGAACTTTGATTTGTCTGATAAGTCTACTTGATCATATGCTAAATTCTAAATAATACTAACACTTTGAGGAATTTTCGATTAAATAACGAAATTTCATAATAGTTTCGCATTATTTTCATTCAATTTATTTTAAAGTATATATTGTTTTATTCATTCAATTGTTTTATTCACAAAACTATTCTCTAAATGAAAACAAACCGATTCTTAGGAATGCCATTGAATGTCAGTTTGCTTTGGTATTCAATTCAATTCTAATATAACTTTGATTGTTGTTATGGTATTTGAATTTGTGTTTCCAAATATTTTGTCTGTTTTTATAAGAATGTAGTCATTCAGTGAATCCAGACATACTGTATATTCAGCTCACAAATATCAGGGTCTTCTAACTTTGAGTTCTAATAAAATGAAATGTTATTTATCACTAAAATAGTAATTATTGCAATTTTAAATTTACCAGGAATAGAATATTGTTATAATTATAGAGCTTGCACATCTCTGTTCTAATTAAATATGATTGACTTAAACGATAAGTTAGTTCTTATCATTAAAAGCATAATTTATGATTAAATAATTGATTGCACAGAAGTTATTGTGTTTTCATTCAATATGTTTGACATTATTCGCGATATTTATTATTCTTTCAAATAATGTGAACTTTATTTTATTTAGAAATAATTATAAACTAATTAATTAAAATAGAGTCTAAACTATATTTGAAAGAACACTGTTTTGACATTCAATGTAAAAAATTAATTCAGAAATTAAATCGAGTTAAGCTGATATCAAAATAATAGAACACTTGCCTTGATAACAGAATATTAACCAGTTTATCGATTCGTTAAAAATTTAAGCTAATAGTTAGCGCAATCAAAAACATTGTTTTCTGTATCACTATACCAAGATTAATTATCGAAAGTGGATTTAAAATTACATGGATGCTTGACCTATGGACCAAAGAAAAGTCAGACTCGTCAACTCAGAACTTGTAGACCTCGGATGGAAATGATAAGTTAATGGAAATTAATTCGATTAAAGCATTACATACTGTGAGAGACATTAGAATAGAAGCAAAATTAAGAGTTTTTGCCGATTAGTTAATTGCCATTAATATAATAGTCAAGACATTATTTACAATACATTTATATCAGACCTGTTATCCTAATGAGTCAGTAATGACACTAATTATCCTAATTGTATGTCTCCATAGATTCGACAGAAAAAAAGAGTTTTAGTAAAAGAAAACATTAGTTAAAGAAATCAGAGAAAGATATTTAAAGAATAAATGTTTTGGAGATTTGAATACTGTGTTCGCAAATGAGTTAATGGAATCGATTTCCAGATTAAGATTAGTTTTCTTACATTCAGTAAAACTTTTAGATTTAGTGAGCATTTAAATGATTATATCCTGATATTCATTGCAATTAATTATCATTCAGTTGTATTGTGTCTCTATTTGCAACAAATAATACTGTCTATAAGCTCAGGGAGGTTTAGGTAACGGTAAGGTATAAACCGTTGGTCAAAAGGTTGGTAATCCGTAGCAAACAGATAAGGCTTTCATAAGTTTTGGGACATTTTTTTATGAATAATTGAATGAAAAGTATTGCAAATGTGTTTGAAATGTATTTATTAATTCAGTTTAAAGACAATATTTGTGAGAATTTTGATACAAAAACGAATAATATTTTCTATTTTTTTATATAAAAATCTTTGAATTTCGAAATCGACGAACGCTTTAGACTTTGGAAATCATATGTGTCCGGCGGAAAGTGCATACTTGTAAATAGCGAACCCGATCAAAACGCCGAACCCAAAGGCGACCAAAGACCTGTCTTCAAAATATAAAGTCCGTCTTTTCTTTCGTTTGCGTCGTTTGCTTTCTTCCTTACCGGCCATTATTCAGACTAATATTGATTATAATTTTGTGAATAAACCGTTTAATTGTTTTTTTGAGTGTTTCTATAATTAGGCGAATATTTATATCGAGTGTTGACTTCGCGCGAAAATTATTTTTAAATAATCTCTTAATTCTAACGAAACTAAAAATTTAGTGAACAGTCGCGCGAACTTCTGTAGTGTTTTTGTTTGACTCTAAGTTGTAATTAATTTTTATGCAAACTTTTTATAAGTCTTATTATAGTTTTGAAAACTTATTGTCATTTTTTGTTAGACAAGTATTTCTTTTGTTGAAAAATAATTTTATTCTTTAATACAGAATATGAATAAATCGCTCTCAGAATCGACCTTATGGTCAGAAATGCATTTATTCTTGACTTCGAATATTTGTTCCAATAGTTTGTAGAAATACTGCCAATCATTTTGCGATAATTGGCGCAAATCTTCTGCCGATTCCTTCCAGAGTGTGTCGATGTTTGTGGCCATCATTGCAATAGTCTTAGACTTCAAGTCTTTGATTCCGTATTTGTCGAAAGTCTTCAATAAATTTATTGCGTTTTTCGGAGTTATTGTTGAAAACAAATAATTTCCGCAAATCTTCTTCACATCCGAGACCTGATATCTGTCTGCGACGGAAAGCAATTCTTCGGCCAATTCTTCCAATTCATCCGAATCTCTAATATATAATAATTTGAGGAATTCCTCGAAAACTAATGGATCGATGCCTTCGATCATCACTTCATTGGTTTGTCTTTCTTTCATATCAATCGAAAACATTGTATTAAACACTTCTGAAGACGAACTCAGAATCGCTTTACTGACGAAGAATTCTTTTTGTCCGCAAATGATGTGACAGTCGTTCAGATCTTTGACATTAAAAGTATTGACAAAAATAGTATGCATTTGAATGTCAGAGATGTTTGGCTTTCGATAAACACAAATAATAAGTCCAAACGTGAGCCGATTGTCGATCAGTAACTGATCCAATTTGGACAACAATTTTTCTCTTGGGATAAACTTAGCTAAAGGACAGTCATCTTCTTGTAGAGTGACTTCGAGGTCCTCTTTGAGTGCCTGATATTTGTTATCCATTACAAAGAGACTATAGTTTGAGTGAACAGAGCCTTCAAAACAGTTACTCAAAACCAAATCAATCCTCAAATAACTGCAATTGTTTTGGACATAATTGGGATCGAAATCAATGAACCATTCGGTGGAACCGATTATAAACCTATCGCTCTCTAAGCCAAAGACCAATTGACTGAATTGATTGACTCGGAAGAAGACTTTGCTTTTCTGAACGACTTGGTTATCCATTTTTGTTGACTTATACCGAAATAATTTCGTTATTATTTTAAATTAAGCTATTGTTAACAATTCAGTCAATAGTTGCGCAACAATTTCATTATTGTGATCAGAGATGACGAAGGGGTTCAAAAAAAACCATCGATTTGTTTCATTGAACCCATAGTTAGAATGGATTTAATCGCTAACTGACAGACACTTATCGACTGTTCATATGATTAAGAAAAGCAGTCAAACAGTGAATACAATATTGATATTCATATCAAATAATATCAGCGAATGTTTCAGAGAATACAAAAGGTTTTTAATAATTATTTTATTGTTTTTAATAATTTTGAGCACAATATCAATGCAA